>JAJIBD010005925.1:0-141384 GCA_021461705.1 Cryptotis parvus
GAGCTCGTGATAGGACTTGGGGAGTGGCACATGCCTGGCGGGTGTGAGCACCTTGGACATGTGGGCAATCCTTTACTGCCCACAGAGAATATCATTGGGATCTGTCTCTGGCTAGCCACCCTGCTTAGTCTGTAAATCAAATGTCATGGGCTTGAACTCTGGATTTGAATCAAAGAATTTTGTCCCCTTATTATTCAGGCGGAGATGGGCTGTGAGTTAAAAGTTCATCTGGAACAAGTTGTGGGGAGAAGGGGAGAGCTAAACAAAAATGAAAGGGCAAAGGAGACTTGCCCCTTGGACCCAGTTAGGAAGAGAAACACTCTTTGAGCTATTTGTCCGTGTCTCAAAGATGCTGAAACACCCATCCGCGTCCCACCTCGCTCTTGGCAATGTTCAGAGTGTGCATTCTGGACGTTGAGTCCCCACATTCCAATTCTGGACATTCTTGTGACCTTAAGCAAGGGAAGGGTTCATGTCTGTGCCTCAGTTTCCCCACATAGAGAATAGGGGCACTGATAGCCATCCCTTCTTTGCATGTTAGGAGGACTAAATGAGTTGAACCATGAAATAGACTTGGGGCAGTGGCGGGCACAGTTAGTGTCTGGTAAATGTTAACTCTTGTTATTACTGTTCCTATTATCTGATATCTGCAGGCTAATCAACAGTCATTTCGTAAGAGCAGACTGGAGGGACTGACTGTGACGCTCCTTCATTTAAGATGTGTTCGTGCTTGTTCACACATGCGTCCATACCGCTCCGAGTTCTCTCGCCGCCATCCAGGATGGCACTGAAGTCAGAGAACACAGGGCCAGCCTGCAAACAAATGAGCTGCTTTGGGATGACCTTGGGCTCAGAGCACTAGGTAGTATTTAACCTAGATTGTACAAGATGAGGTCTGAAGTACACCAATTAGGTTCAGCAGCTAAGCAGTCTGGAGGTGGTTATGGGGTGAGAAGGGGCCTCAGGTTGAGGAAAGCCTGGGGAAGGGAGTTGAGAGGAGAGCGTGTGTTTTTTCTTTTCTTTTTTTTTTTTTTTTTTAGCCACACCTGATTGCGCTCTGGGCTTGAGTACTGATTATGCACTCAGGGATCACTCCTGGAAGGAGCTCAGGGAACCAGCGGGGCACAGGGGTTCTGGGTCGGTCACATGCAAAGCAAGTATTCTAACACTGTACTATTGCTCTGGCCTGAGAGCTGGAGGGCTGGGGAGACAGGTCAGCGTCAGGGGCTCATGCCTTGCATGCACGGGGCCCAGGTGAACCCAGACACCACATACCCTTCTGTCCCCCTCTCAGTACCACTGCAGGTAACCCCTGGAATATTCTTTTTTGGGGGGCATATCTGGAAATACACGCAGGTTACTCATGGCTCTGTTACTCCTGGTTCAGAAATTACTCCCGATGTGCTTGTAGTGACCTTATGGGATGCTGGGGATCAAACCCAGGTTGACTGTACAAGGCAAATGCCTTACCTGCTGTATTATAGCTCTGGCCCCCAGCCCTGGTGTTCTCTGAAACTACAGGTCCAGCAGCAGCACATTGCCTTGGATTCTTGTCTTAAACAACTAGTTGGTGAAATATCTCTGGGAATGGCCCCTGGGTTACTTGGGAGCCTGCTCCCCCTGCCTCCCACAAATCCAGCTGCTTTCCTGAACTCAGTGTCCAAAGGTCAAGTGGAGCTAGACAGCTGCTTCCCTGTCTTTTTAAAAGGGAGTTAGAGCACTTTGTAGTCAATCTTAAATCAACAAATATTACCAACCTGTTGGTGGCAATTGGTTATCTCCAAGTTGTTCATGTTTAAAAATAAATGATGGGGGCCGGAGAGATGGCCCAGCGGGTGGGAGCGTTTGCCTTGCATGCGGCCAGCCTGTGCTGTGCTGGCGGGTTCGATCCCGGCATCCCATATGGTCCCCCAAGCACCGCCAGGAGTAACTCCTGAGTGCAGAGCCAGGAGAAACCCTGAGCATTGCTGGGGTGTGACCCAAAAAGCAAAAAAAAAAAAAAAAAGAATGATGGGGCAGGAAAGATAGCACAGTGGGTATAGCATTTGCCTTGCACATGGCGGACCTGAGTTCTATCCTCAGCACCACATATGGTCGCCCGAGCCCTGCCAGGAGTGACCCTTGAGTGCAGAGCCAGGATTAAGTTCTGAGCAGCGCCAGTTGGGACCCAAAAACCAAAAACCATAAAAAGAAAAAAAGGAAAAAAAAAGATAATCTGTTTCTTGAAAAGGGCACCCTCCATCAAGGTTTAAACCTGATTTGCTTTCCAGAAATGTTCTGAATTTCGCTAGGACAGAATTTCCTCTTCTCCTCTGACTTGAACACCAGCAGCACTGGGCTGTTTTAAACCCCACTTGATATCAGTTTCATTAGTTGACACATGCCCTTGGGTTGAGAACTTGAAGCATCCACGCTGCATCTCAAATCAGTAAATAAATCCTGCAAAGTCTCGCTCTGCTCTCAAAGGCCAGCACTTTGTTTTCTTGTGCTTGCTTGCTGAGCCTTTATGTGCAGGCTTCTTTAATGAATCACTGCCATGTTCCTTACAGAGTCCATTCTCGGCCACCTTGTCCTTTTTGGTTTGTTGGGTGGCTTTTTTGGGGTCACATCCAGTGGTGCTGAGGGCTTTCTCCTGGTTCTCTGCTCAACAATCACTCCTGGCAGGGCTCCTGGGAGCATATGCAGTTCTAGGGATTTAAACTGGGACTGGTCACGTGCAAGGCGGAGCACCTTATACCTGTACTCTCTAGCTGACCCTCACACTTCTGTCCTTAAGGCAAGAGGTGAAAAATGAAAGGGGGCAGGAGAACATGCACCCCCAGTCTAATAGAAGAAACTTTGTGAGCTCAGGAAGAATGGGAGCCCTGATCCTAATCTCCTCTGACTCCAAGATCACACATCTGGGTTCAGATCTATGGCAATGGAGAGAGCCCCAATTGACAAGAATAAAATAAGAAATGAGGGCCAGAGCAATAGTCCAGTGGATAGGGCATTTGCCTTGCACATGGTTGACCAGGTTCAATCTTTGGCATCCCATATGGTACCCTTGAGCACCGCCAGGAGTAATTCCCTGAGCACAGAACCAGGAGTAACCCCTGAGCATTGCTGGGGTTATGCTGGCATAATAAAAAGCTTTTTAGCATAGCCAAAAAGCTAAAAATGAAAAAAAGCAGGCAGAGAACAAGCCCAAATGCAGAGCTTATGGACACATGGATTTTTATTGTCTGTGAAAACAATGGTCTCAGCAAAGAGAACTGACAGGGCAGCCTGCAACCATGGCATCGGTGGGAAGCTCCTGGGTCATGCCGGATGCTTGTGTACAAGGGGATTAGCCAGCTCCTGAGTGCCACACCCCCACAGAGTGCTTCAGCCTGCACAGGGCTCAGCTGGAGGATGTATGTCTCTGGGAACTTACAATGGGAATCAGCCATGGAGGCAAAGGGATGGGAGAGGGGAAGACATGGTCCAGAGATGAGCAGTTACCGCATCAAAGGGAGCCCCTGCAGTCACCAGCACTGGCTATAGGGACACCCCTCTGACCTCCAGAAGACCAGGAGGGGCCTGACTGCCCCGGCACCAGAGCTCACCACGTCCTGAAGCTCAGTGGTGAAGGACAGCCTTGCCCATGGGATGCGGCGTTCGTTCGAAGTTTATGGTTCTTTACCAAGTAATGCATTGAGAGCTGCTGTTACACCAAAGGAAGGGCCACAGACAAATCACTGGCATCTCTTTCAAGGGCCAGAGAGCTAGTACCTGGGCTGAGGCATTTGCCTTGCCCCAGCTGGCCTGGGTCTGATCCCCAGGACCGTATGTGCTTCCTGATACCACCTGAAGTGACCTTGAGCACAGCCTAGTGTGGTTCCAGCATCCAAACCAAACCCCCAAATAAAAACAAACAAACCCACACCAGAATTGCTCTCAATATCCCCTGCCCCCTTCCCCCCCAATCCAACTTGAGTCCTATGGGTATTAAAGGACAAATAAGTCTGAGGCTTCCTCTCCTGGAAACACACCCCAAAGGGCTGTGCGAGGTCAGGGGACATCCCAGCTGGTCTCCCTAAGTCCTGTGGCACCGGCTGTATCTAACTGCGGCTCTCGGCGGCACCAAGCAGTTTCCCCTCACCCCTGCACTTGTGCCCTCGTCTCCATCAGACACTTCTCTCTCTCCTCAGGACTGTGCACCGGAAGTTGCTCTTGCCAGTCCCAGCCACAGAATTTCACTTCCTGCTTTTCCAGGACTGCCCGGAACAGCTAAAACATAGATTAGTTAAATAATGAGTGTGGGGTTGGAGAGGGTGTTGGAGCAAAGGGGGCAACCGTTCTCTTGTAGATTCTATTGAATTAATTATTATTATTAACTTTGGTTTGGGGACCACACCTGGCAATGCTCAGGGCTGATTGGATCTGCATTCAGGGATCACTCCTAGTGGACTCAGGGCACCCTATTGGATGCCAGGGATCGAACTCAACCATATGCAAGGCAAGTGCTCTATCCACTGTACTGTCTCTCCGGCCCCACATTATATTAAATGGAAGAAGTTAAATTAATCCTGAGCTTCCAGTGTGTCTAGGGGATGTTGTGTCCAAATCTCCTTTCGTTTGCCATCTGTCTCATAACTTCTCTGTCCGAGAGGTTGGACAGCCCCCTGAATCCCTGGCTTCCCCTAGCTTATTCCCTTCAGGCCTTTCTCAGGAATACTGGAAGCTCTGAGGGCTTGGGCAGGGCGCTGAGTAATGTCCCTGCAGCTCACGGCCGATCTGCCCCTCAGATGTGGTCTCTTGGTGGGAGGTACCCAGTTGCCCTAGTTCTTGTGGCCAGGTGTGTGGCTTTTAAGGCAGGATAGACCCAGTTGTCTTGGTTCTTGTGGCCAGGTGTGAGCAGCATCAGGGGGTGGATGGGAAGAGAGAGGTCTGGGCCCAGGCAGATGAGTTGGGAGGGTGAGGAGCCCTGTGGAGACCCCCAGGGGAGTGTGGGGACAAAGATGGTCAAAGAGTACCTCCCAGGATTGCCCTGATGCCAGGGTCCCTGGAGTCCCTGAGAGAATTCAGCCTTACGCCACATGGATTGCAGGCCTCAGGCCTTGGGACAGCGAGCGGTTGGTGTCTCTCATCCTCACCATTGCAGGATAGCACCCAGAAGGTCCTCCCGCCCCTAGTTAGGTTGAATGAGGGCCCCTGTGTCACCCTGGCCAGGCTGGGGCCGTGACCTGGTCACTGACTTAGCTGGCTTAGTCTCTAAGTCTCTACTTCCCCATCTGGAGACTGCACAGACCCAGGGAAGTTGATGAGAGAGGCAGGAGTGTTTCTAGAATGTTCAGTGCCAGACCTGACCCCTTACCATGCCGTGTGAGCACCCAAGGACTCTCAGGAGACAAACCTGCCTTCCTTGGGGGTCCTGCTTCCCTGCCAGAGCCTTGTCCATTGGCATTGGGCACTGAGTTGGGCCTGGTGGGGCATTGGAGACCGCTGCTTGTGAATAGACGGCAGGACAGCTGCCCTGGCCTCTGTTTCTCATGGGGAGGAAAGAGTCAGTGGAGGGCCCGGGCTTCGCAGCCCACTAGAAGAGGCCAAGGGAAAACTGCAGAAGGACCAGATTTCATGGACAGGATCTCCCAGGGGGCACAGATGGGCTGGAATCTGCCGTCAAGATGGCCCCCAAGGATCTCAGGTCCACAGTGCTCACACACCCCAGCACAGCCCTGTCCCCACTGGACGCCTCGGTCAGGGCGGGGCCCATAGGACAGGAGGTGGAGGGTGGGGCTGGAACGTGGACCAGCCCCCAGGAGGCGGCTCTCCAGGCCCGACCTAAGATGTTGTAGGCCCTCCAACAGGTGGGCCAGAAGCTCAGAGAATCCCCAATTTCCTGGGAATCTACTCCAGGCCTCCTGAGCTCCTCAAACTGTGGGATAAAAAATAATGCATTGCTTCACGTTCCTTATGTTTCAGGGGGTGACTCATTCCCAGTACTAGTAACAAATGCAGGCGATGTCTAGGAATGGCCAGAAGGAACCACGGAAGAAACCAGAGAGAGGACCAAGACAGGCATGATGTTAGGGCTTCTGAGGTGTGGGCAGCAGGCAGGAGGGCAGAGTCAGAGGACCACTGACCACAGAGAGGGCCACTGAACTCTTCGGGGACACAGCTCTTGTTTCACCTTCTCCAGTTGTAGCAAAAGGGTGATTGAAAGACAGGACGTGAAGGCACCAGGAATTAGGTCAACCCCTAGATTTGGGGATTATAGCAGTAAAGAAGTGGTGGCAGGTGGGTGTGTGCATATATTGGGCAACACTCACAATAGCCCCTTTGTTATTTCATGGCTTGAGCCCCTTAAGCCGGCACCAAGAGAGAGAGAGAGAAAGATATAGATAGATAGATAGATAGATAGAGATAGAGAGAAGAGAAAGACATAGATAGATAGACAGAGAGAGAGAAAGAGAGAAGAGAAAGACAGATAGATAGACAGACAGACAGACAGACAGACAGACAGGTAGATAGATAGATAGATAGATAGATAGATAGATAGATAGATAGATAGATAGATAGATAGATAGATAGACAGATGATAGATAGATAGATAGATAGATAGATAGATAGATAGATAGATAGATAGATGTAGATAGATAGATAGATAGATAGATAGATAGATAGATAGATAGATGTAGGTAGATAGATAGATAGATAGATAGATAGATAGATAGATAGATAGATAGATAGATAGATAGATAGATAGATAGATAGATAGATGAGATAGATAGATAGATAGATAGATAGATAGATAGACAGAATGAATGAATTGGGGCTCCCAGGAGGCCCAAGCTCTCGGGGAGGTCATAGTGCAACACAAAGATGGCATGGCATGGTGAGGTGTGCATGTTTTTATGAAGCCACAGCCTCAAATCCAACTAGCAAATAAGTTTTTTGGATGCTGGTGAGGCCAGAGCCCAGAGCAGTTAGGCTCATCTCTCCCCTGCACGGCAAGTACCTCAAATAGGCATGCTGATACCTCCGAGATGACCCGACCGGCTCAACTTCGTGCCCCTCTGCCTTTCCTTTTCTTTCAGCTTGGGGGAACATCCCTCGTGGTACTTGGGGCCTACTCCAGGGCCCTTCCTTTGTTTGTGCAGGCCAGGTCTTCGTTTTCTATCTCACGTCTCGTTGCTTTGAGCCTGGGGATCCTGCGGACCCGGAAGGACAACTCAAGGGCTGGGCTGCAGCAGGCTTGGATTCCACCCCTGTCCCAGGTGATCCCCCTGAGCACCATTAGGAATGACCCTTCCCCCAGCACAGAGCCTCCTGGGCACCCCCAAACCGTGAGATAATAATGCATTGGTTTGTGTTCTTATGTTTTGGGGCGATTCGTTGCCCTGTACTGGTAATGAATGCAGGTGATGTCTACTGACCTGGCCTCCAGGTGACCGAAGTCAGGACTCACAGTGACCGGTCACTCAGAGACTGGCCGGGTGCTGGCGGGTTGTGGAGGGGAGTCAAGGCCTATCTGCAGGTTGGGGTGTGACTCCTTGTGGGATGGCTAGAGATCAGAGGTCAGAGAGCATCCGGGAGGCTTCTGGAGGTACAGCCTGGAGTAGCCTCGGGAAGTGGAAAAGTGGGAGGGCAGGGGATAGGGAACATAGGTGGTGTCCAGGGATGTCCCTGAGGCCAAACCTGGGGCAGAGGAGAGGCAGAGACCACAGGCAAAACTGACTTCCTCTGAGCCAGACAGAGCAGCAGGCACTGCCTTGTGGCTCACGAAGGCTCCCGGGTTCTTTATAATGCAGCCAGGAAAGCCTGGGGGCTTCCTTCCTGCCAGCTTCACATGTGCCCCCCCACCACGTGCTCCTCAACACCCAGCTTCAGAGCTCTTGGCAGAGAAGGCATCAGAGCTTCCTTATGTACCCAGAGCTGCTTCTTGCTTGGGATCCTGAGCAGAGCAAGACCTCTGAGGCCCCTCCTGAGTTCAGACAGAGGGCCCGGCCAGAAGGGGAATCAGGGTTTTGGCAGCATCTTTGATGTGTGTTGTTGGTTGGGGGTGCGCCTGGACAAATCATCCTCAGCTACTGACAGAACCGGTTACCTGGAGGGGAGTGAAACAAGGCCCCCCTCACTCGGACCCCAGCTGTCTGGGAGCAAGCGGTCTTTCAGTGATCTCCTGGAGGTGCACCTGATGATTTTCTGACTCTGCAGTTGCCCCTGGGGTGACTCGTGTCCCCCCCAAACTTCCCTTTCAGCACTGGAGGAGCACTACCCCTCCTCTTCCTCCTTCCTTCTCTCCTCCTCCTTCTCCCTCCCCATCCTCCCCCTTCTCCTCCCCCTCCTGCCTCTCTCCTGCTTTCCCTTCTTCCTCTCCTCCTCTCCTCCTCCTCCTTTTCTTCATCTTCTTCCCCCTTCGCCTCCCTCCTGCTCTGCCTTCTTGTCCTCCTTCTCCTCTTCCTCCTTCTCCTCTCCTCTGTTTCTCTCCAGCATGAAAGAGCTATTGTGACTGGCCACAGGAAGTGTGGACGATCTGGCACGAAGATGGAGACCAAGCCTCACTCTGGACGTCTCTGCGTCCCCTCCCTGTTTAACCACCTACAGCACCTCCTTCCTGTTCTTTTTTTTTTTTTGCCATGGGTCCTAGAAGGCATCTTTGGGTTTTCTGGGATAGCCTGGGCTTTGTGAAGAGAAAATGTGGAAAACCTGAGAAAGCAGAACTCAGTGTTTTTTTTTTTTAAATCTCATTCCAGCTTTATTTTTCATTATTTTATTTTTTTGCTTTTGGGGTCACACCCTGCAATGCTCAGGGGTTTCTCCTGGCTCTGCTCGGGGGACCATATGGGATGCCGGGATTGAACCCAGGCCGGCTGGACCGGCCACGTGCAAGGCAAACGCCCTACCCGCTGGGCTATCGCTCCGGCCCCAGAACTCAGTGTTTATGCTCTGCTCCACTCGAAACCCAGTCCTCTCTTCCAGGGCTCTCCCTGTTGCCCCGTCCCAATCAGACCAGCCCGCTTCGCTTTCCAGAGCATCTGGAGCCTTTTAGCACCTGCTAGAACCTTCTCACACCTTCACCTTCCACAGGCAACACAATTCTTTTCTATTTATATTTATTTTTCATTTTTGGGGCCACACTGAGGGATGCTCAGGGCTGACTCCTGGCTCTGCTCCTGGTAGTGCCCGAGAGACCATATGGTACATCAGGGATTGAGCTACACACCAGGCAGGCACTCTCCCTGCTGTACTATTGCTCTGACCCCACAACTCTTTTTAAAAATCTAAACATTAGGGGCCGGATCGATAGTCCAGCGGGTGGGGCATTTGCCTTGCACGCAGCCAGCCTGTGTCGGCCTAGGTTCGATCCCGGCATCCCATATGGTCCCCTGAGCACTGCCAGGAGTAATTCCTGAGTGCAGAGCCAGGAGAAACCCCTGAGCATTGCTGGGTGTGACCCCAAAAAGCAAAAAAAAATCTAAACATTGGCTCCTCTCTGCTCAGTTTAATAGCCTTTTTGAGTGTGTCCTATTTTGACAAGATTTGTCTACCTCTCAGTAGTTGGATAGACCTGCAATTGTGGCGAAAACAAAACAAAATAAAAAGCATTTCAACCCATGCATCCTGTGACAGGGATGATGATGGAAATGCTTCATGAAGTGCTCGTCATTAGCAGTAGAGGGTCCATCTGCTCCACCAGGCACCAAGTGTGACAGGTGGGAAGCAGCCCACAGGGCTCAAGTCCTCTCAACCCTCTAAGACCCTCATTTGTGATGTGTCAACTAGCATTCGCCCGTGGAAGCTGCAGGTTTTTCACTCTGGACCTTCTCTTTCTCATGAGGGGAAAACACCATACGTCGTTTGGAATCAGCAGCCCCAGAGGTCCTGGTTTTGAGTGAGAATGCATGACTCTGGGATGCTTTGACCTCGCTCTCCATTGAGCAGCTCAGCCAAGGAAACTTAGCTGAGCATGTGAAAATGTGGCCTGCTGGGGCCTCTACAGCCACATCTCCCACCGGTGACCTGTGGATAGTCAATAGCAAATAAAATCCTTTAAGGGTTTTACAGGGGAAAACATTCCCTTGATGATGTGTTTCTTAGTGCCATTAAACTGTGTTTATGGAAATGATCATGATTCTCCTTCACCTTCCTGAATGAAGAGTCCTTTGTTTTTGATGTATTTTGGGGGTGAGGGAGTCCAGCAGTATCCCCAGTGGTGCAGGGGGTTCAAACAGGCACCCCCACATGCAGACTGTGTACTCCAGCTCTCTGAGCCAGCAAACTGGCCCAGCACTTCAATTTTAGGCCAGTGAGATGAATTTTTCATCGTCCTGGCCTCCAGTCAAAAAGTTGTGATCTTATCGATCGATTGATTGATTGATTGATTGATTGATTGCTTTTTTGAGGGGGGTCACACCTGGCGATGCTCAGGAGTTACTCATGGCTCTGCACACAGGAATTACTCCTGGTGGTGCTCAGGGCACCACATGGGATGCGGGAATCAAACCCAGGATGGCCGCTTTCAAGGCAAACACCCGACCCTCTGTACTAATCGCTCCGCCCCAGAAGTTGTGTTATTCTAAACCACTCAGTTTGTAGCCATTTGTGGCAACCAGATCAGAAACTCCTATAGCTGTGAGACAGTGGTTTGCCTGCAAAAATTCCTTCCTCATGGTTTCGCCTTTGCTTTTTGGGTCATACCCGGCAATGCTCAGGGGTTACTCCTGGCTCTGCACTCAGGAATCACTCCTGGCGGTGCTCGGGGGGACCATATGGGATGTCGGGGGATCGAACCCGGGCCGGCATGGGCCGGCTATGTGCAAGGCAAACGCCCTACCCGCTGGGCTATAGCTCCTACAAGATGGTCTGACTTCCTTGTAAAGACACTGGAAGGAACGATTTGAGGCTCTTCATATTCCTGAATCAACCAGATGCCATTGGGCTACATTGGCACGTGATAGGGTCCAATGGAAATGTTACTGGCGCCCTCTCGAGCAAATCGATGAATAACTGGGATTCAAGTGATTCAAGTGGTTTCGCCTTTATTTTGGGGTCAGTCCTGGTGCCTGCTCAGGGCCTACTTGCTCTCTGCTGAGGGATCACTCCTGGCAGAGCTCAGGGGACCCTATGGGGTGCTGAGGATTGAACCAGGTTGGATGCATACAAGGTAAGTGCTTGACCTGCTATACTATCTCTCTGGCCCTTTATAGCATCTATTTTAAAACATTCTAGGGGTCGGGAGATAGCTTAAGTGGGAGAAAAATGATGTTGACATGTAAAGCCCGGAGTTTACTCCCCTGAATTTCAATCCCTGAACTTTGTGGCACTGCGTGTGGCTCTGGTGGGACCATGAGGACATAAGGAGAGGCCTCTGTGCAAAGTTACTCCCAGGGCTGCAGGGACAGTCCAGGGGCAAGGTGCTTGCCTTCACGATGGCCGACCCCAGTTGGAACCCCACTGCCTCCCGAACACTGCCCAAGGTGCTCACTCCTGAGCATAGAGAGTAGCCCTCAAGCACTCTGGGGTGTAACCCCAGCCTCCCCCAATAAATATATTTTAAAAATAATTAAAAAAGAATCTTCAAGTTTCAAAGCCTATCTAAAATTCATTAGCTCTAGGTGCCTGAGTGCTCTGTATGCTTTCCATATAGGGGGGTTTGATCCCCAGTCCTACATGACCCTGAATATCATCAAGTGCCTCTGAGCACTGAGCCAGGAGTCATCCCAAAACAAAGCACTGCAGGGCCGGAGGCGATAGCCCAGCGGGTAGGGCGCTTGCCTTACCGCAGCCGCCCATGATGGCCCAGGTTCGATCCCGGCATCCCATATGGTCCCTGAGCACCGCCAGGAGTAATTCCTGAGTGCAGAATCAGGAGAACCCCTGAGCATTGCCGGGTGTGACCCAAAAAAAGCAAAAAAAAAAAAAAAAGCACTGCAAAAGGATTTATTAGCTCATAATGGAGTCTTCTTCAGTAGGCATTACCGTGGTTAAAGCCTTCTTCCTCCCGAACTTCTGTCATTCTCACTAAAAGAACTGGAATCCTTGGGGGAAATGGCAGATTCAGTGCACAGGTGGGAAATGTCCACCTCGTCACTTTGCAAAGTGAGAAACTGTCGATCCAAAATGAGTCAGAACCCAGGGAAACTGTGCTCCCATTAGCCAGAGGTGAGACAGGCTGACGAACAAGAGCATAATTGCCAGGGATCAAAACACGTCAGCTATATTTAAATCCCCTAGTTCATAATGATAGAAAAATGTCTGACACCACCATTGTAAGATGTTATAGAACCGACTCATTATTTTGGAAATGAGTCATAAAAAAGGGAAGAATCAAGCACAGATTCTCCTTTTCTGATGTGAAGCGGTTGCGCCGGAGTAGCATGGGGGGTGAGGATACATTTAGAATTATTTCCCCAGGCCCAGGCAGCAGGAATATTCCATATTCAGTCCCGAGTGAATGAAGGGATGTAGGAGATAATCAGCATCGTGGCTAATAGCTGAGACACGTGGGCAGCAGAACCTCCAGATTGGTGATCTCACAACCTGCCTGAACACTGGAATGTCAAAATTTGTAATCTTTTCAAAAATAGTTTTAACTATTTTTATGAGGCCCAAGCCCCACACCATGTAATGAAGTCACGCCGTGGAAGCTTGGTGGGAGGGATACAGGCATCAGAAATTTTTTGTCTTTTTTTTTTTCCTTTTTTTTTTGGGTCACACCCGCAATGCTTAGAGGGTTACTCATGACTCTGCACTCAGGAATTACTCCTAGCAGTGCTCAGGGGACCATATGGGATGCTGGGGACTCGAACCTGGGTCGGCCGTGTGCAAGGTAAATGCCCTACCCTCTGGACTATCACTCCAGCCCTGGCATTGGAATTATATTTTTCTTTTTTGGGTCACACCTGGCGATGCTCAGGGGGTTTCTCCTGGCTCTGCACTCAGGAATGACTCCTGGCGGTGCTTGGGCGACCATATGGGATGCCGGGGATCGAACCGGGCCAGCACGGGCTGACCACATGCAAGGCTAACGCCCTACCCGCTGGGCTATCTCTCCGACCCCTGGAAATTTTTTAACCTCGTATTGTTCTACAGCAAAAAAGGCAAATGGAATTATTAAAAACATATCAATAAGAGTCAATTTGTGATCATTGTGTTATGTCTCACAATGATGTTACTAAGGTCATTGTCTGAGGACTTGCTATGCTCAGATGATGACTATGGCTATGGCATATGGCAATGACAATGGCAATGGCTATGGTGTTTAGGCCCAGTGAACTTGATGGGATTCTGTGCAACTTTCCATCAGATTTGCTGTCATCCCTTTGGGCTGACAGTGCTGTGAAATGGAGGTGTCATGCTACCGCATGTGTGGCTATGTGGCTCAGGATATAGATCTGGAGCAGTTCAGTTGTGGAGCTGGGCTGTTTCTCTGTTGGAGAGTATCAGGGCTGGCTGTGGGCTGCTGTGCCTTTCAAGCAGAAAGGGGCAATTTGCCCATCCCCATTTTGAGAAGGCTCCAGAGTTCTCAGCCCGAAGAATGGTCCCACCTGGATAGATTCAGCTGCTCGTCATTCTGTTTGAGATTAGTTGAGAGCTGGGCAACTAGATTGGAGGGTGTCAGGAAGGGCTGTGGGCCACTGCGACTTTAGGCAGAAAGGGGAATCTGCATTCACCCCCTTCCAAGAAGGCCCCAGAGTTCTCGGCCCAGACCAGTCTACTTGAGGAGACTCGGTAGCATCATGTCTCTTGGGGACACATGCTGGCCTATTCCTCTGCCAACAAGATGAGGCATTGGAAAATCTTGATGCTTATAAGGGTGCAGACAAATAAGTATTGGCTCAGTTCTAGCTCCTAGGATGCAAGAATATGTTTCTACTGCAGGAGGCAACCAGGAGAATTCAGATATGGAAGAAACCCTGCAGACATTTATTTGTGGGACAGGCACCAGAGGAATAGAGCCTCGAAAGCATATGGTCAAGAGTTGTAAGCCCAGCATGCAGCACCTAGAAATAGTATCACGTATCTGACACGTGCCACTCACTGATAGCACCGCAGGCTCACTCCTGCATTGTGACAAAGTCATCGTCGGGCAAATGACCACAATGACTGTTTTTGTGGATCCTATAGGACTGGGGACAGACCCACGTTTACCAGATGTGGATGTGTTTATTCAGCAGTCCTCTGTTGTTTTTCCCCCCTAGACTGTGATAATTGTAAAACATGCCCCCTTTCTGGATCTTTGGGAACAAATGACTACAGATGATACTTAATCACAGGGACAGCTTTGGACAGAAGTGAAAAATGATAGAAAGGTTTTCTAGCTCCCAATAGTCCATCCCTCTGGGTTCTGTTGTATACATCTTAGAGCTCATTTTACATGAGTATTTTCCTGAGAATGTAACCATCAGACACGGTAGCAATGCCTTTTGGAAGGTGTGGAATGTGTAAAGAAACACTTTTGGGGAGCTCTGGGACCTTAAACTAATTCATTGGAAAATAAAATACTCTTAAAGACCAGTGGCTAAGTGAACTTAAGGAGTTAAAAGGAAAAAAAATTCTCAAAGAAACAAGAAAAAGAATAAATGGAAAGAAACACCAAGATCTTTATTTTAAAAATAAGCACAATTAATGGGTAGGAAACAACACAAAATGGAAATGATCAACAAAAGCACATATTGGTGCTCTGAAAGGTGAATAAAACAGAGAAGACATCAAAAGGTTAATCAAGGAAAACTTTTCCATACAAACTAGGAAGAGGAGACAGCCCAAGAGAAGATACCTACGTAAAATTAATAGCAAAATTTCACAATTAATTTTTTTCACATTAGGTCAAAAATGAGAAGAGGAGGGCCTGGAGGAAGGAGCACAAAGCTGGAACATTCTGCATGCAGGAGCCCCAGGTCCCATCCCTGGCACCTCACGCTCCCCTGAGCACTGCCAAGAGAGGCCTCTGAGCACTAAACACAAAGTAAATCTTGAGTACCAGCAGATGTGACCTCAAAATAACAGAAAGAAAGAAGAAAAGGATGCTTGCTTGCTTGCTTGCTTGTTTGTTTGCTTTCATCCAGAGCCCAAACACTCAGGCATTTATTGTCAAGTTTGGCTTGTTGGTTCACTGTGAGTAACAAATACCTTTGACCACTGGCAATTCAGGCTGAAGAAGCTTATCCCTTCCCATCTCCTCATCCAGAATAATGCCAACCTCCCCATAACCAGTTTACAAAACAGAAACACAGCACCAGGGGAGCTGGGATGGAGCCTGTACATTGGACAAGACACAGAACATGAACGTGAAACCACGGGTCAGGGTGGTGCAGGACCTTCATCTCCTGTGAGTGTTTCAGCTCATCGGGACACAGTCGCCACAGGAGCAGTTGCCAGTTTAGCTCAGTAGTAGACAAACTCATTAGAATTACTATGATCCAGAGGTGTCAAGAGAGGCAACGGTGAGGTGAAGAATGTGAGGGACATTTGCCCAGGGGAGGTCAGTTTCTGCTGCCAATCCCATAGAGCTCGATCACGTTCATGCCATGGTTCTGTGACTCCACATGTTCGGCCTTCTTCCTGCCAAAGAGCCAGTACCTGACACCGGCCCCTGCCAGCAAACCAGTCCCAGGTAGGCATTGTAGGACATTTCAGTCAGCATCAGCAAGTAGCTCAGGCCCAGCTTCAGCATGTGTAGCGCCATCTGCAGGAGGTCACCTGCACTCAGCAGCTGCTGCTGGGTGCTTTGGGGCAGGTTCTGTCTGGTCTTGGGACAGGTGAGGACTGGGCACAGAGCCACTCCTTGGCCTTATGCCGAAGCCCCTTGTGAGCCACTCCTTGGCCTTACGCAGAAGCCCCTCCACGAGCACTTTTGAGTCCTTTGTAGCCTATCACTATCACTATCACTATCACTATCACTATCACTATCACTATCACTGTCTTCCCGTTCATCATCTATTTGCTAGAGCGGGCACCAGTAATATCTCCATATGTCCTGTCTCATGCTAGTAGAACCAAAAGGCATCCGCTTGCTCCAGGAACATAAAGAGCCTCAAACCATTATATTAGGTCATGGGAATGACCTAATATAAATGTTACTGGTATTTGGCATATCAAATACGACACGAGCAGCTTGCTAGGCTTGCCGTGCGGGTGGCATACTCTTGTAGTCACCTCTAAATAAAGCATTTATTGATGAACCGGCGGCCGCTAGCGGCTCGCGCGAGCTGGGCTGTGATAGTCTGGTCTGCTGGGTGGAGTTGTGATGAGAAAGAAGTCTGGATGTGGAAAATGGTGACCCCATGGAGTCGGGGGGTCTTCTGGCTTGTTGTGAGGCTCTGCTGGGGTGGCAGGCCAGAGCTAGAACCCACCATGCCTCCTGGGCACCTCATGAGCGGCTGGGCACAGGGAGAGCAAGTAGCAGCTCAGCCCCATGTCTGAGAGTCTCTGGTTCAGCATACCTGGGCCGGATTGGAAAAAATTTGTAGCCTATTGCTAGTAAAAACACAGCTACGAGAGCTCAGGGCCATGTCTACAGCCAAGTTGACTACCAGTCCAGCAAACAGCAGCTCCATGCTCTTGTAGCCAAAGTGAAAGGTCATGGGTTCCACCATCCATGTGTCTGTACTTATGCTGTGGGAGTGGGGCTCAGAGGTAGCCGGGAGCTGGTGAGCAGGCACTGGGGCTCTGCTGTGGCCCACAGAGCTCATCCCCTCATGGTGGTGGAAATGGATGAATTTTCCCAAGAAATGGTGTGTCGTAGAAGATTTTGGAAGGATCGTTAGAGTTCTTCCCACAGCTTCTTCTCAGAGCCTCAGTAGATACCCAAGATGGCTTCTTTTACTGCTTCTTCTTGACATTGTACTAGAGGTCTCAGCTCTAGTACAGAAAAGAAAAACAGGAACAAAGAGACGAGGAAGAGAACAACCTGATATTATGAATGTTAAGTGCAATTGTCAACCTAAATAAACAAGGAGGTTCCATATACAAACCAGTAGAATTACTAAGTTTAGACACTGAGCCACAATTCAATGGGCAGGGTGCTTGCCTTGCATGTGGGCAATGCAGGTTTAATCTCTGGCACCTCATATGGTCCCCTGAGCACCAATAGGAGTGATTCCTGAGTGCAGAGTCAGGAGCAAACCCTGAGCACTGCCAAGGGTGTGGTGCAAAAAATAAGCAAGCATTTAGAAGGACTACTGATTAGAGTATAGGCATAAAAACCCAATAATTTTTCCACACATGAGTAATACCAATAACCAGGATATGTAAATAGAAAAATATTCCTTGGGCCTAAAATCACTAAATGGGCAGAGGAGCCAGAGAGAAAATGCAGGGGACAAGGAGCTTGTCTTACATGCAGCTAACTCCAGTCCATCCCTGGCCACCATATAGAATCTCCAGAGCATTTCCAGGAGTGGCCACTGAGTACAGGATCAGGAGTAAGCCCTGTCATCCCACATGGACAGTGAGAATGGAGTCCATGGGGAGCTTGAACACATTCTCAGATAGGTTTAATGTTGTAATAAATGTTGGTGCTCTCCACTAATTTATGAATCCACTGTAATTCCAACAAAAGTCCCAACAGGATTTTTCACCAGTGTAGACTAATTAACTCCAAAATGAATATGAGGAAGGAAGAGGTGAAAATATTATAGATTCCTGGTTACTATAATAAGCCTTAAAAATGGATGTGAGCAGACCCCATGGCCTGTACCATGTACAGCAGGGAGGATTGGGCAAAGGCAGTAGGAGAGTGGGGGAGTGTTGTCTCCTTGCCAGCTCTTTCTAGGGGTGCACTTGGGTAGGATTGTTTCACCAAGCACATTCTGATGCACAACTTCTCTTTGTAGAGCCTGATTCATCCTCACTGTGCAGGAACCCAAACTCTTATTCCTGGGGAGTCCCGCCCCTCATATAAGGGGCAAATGAACATTCTGGTCCTTGGGTCACTCACTGGTACAGGAGTGAAAGAACAGTGATTTGCAGCCCAACGTCTTGAGGGCAGGCTCTCAGGACACGGGTCTGGACAGGAGAGGAGAGCGAAGGGGAACCGAGGCTACCAGGCTAGAAACTCTGGGGTTGCAATGCGGCATGACCACGCCCATCTCCTACCCATTCAGGCACCAGAACCGGGTCTTCACCATTTCTCTTGTTATGGCATGGCTGGGTGGAGTGGACTGGGAAGAAGATGCAAATAGGCTTGGAAGTCAATCCACAAAGTCACGGCGAGCCATTTTTGAAGAAAACTAGCCAACCTAGCAGTTCTCTCTTCATGCTTTCCATGATTTTTACATTTTAATGGTATTTGTGGGCTTTCTCTCTGTGTGTGAGTGTGTGTGTGTGTGAGTGAGTGAGTGTGTGTGTGTGTGTGTGTGTGTGTTTTCTTTGGGGCCAAGTCTGGCTATATTTGGGGTTTATTTCTGGCTCTCTGAACTCAGGAATTATACCTGGCAGTGCTCAGGGATCCAGATGGGATCCTGGGGATTGAACCTGGGCCGGCTGCAACAACGCAAACACCCTCCCCACTGTACTGTCTCTGCAATCATAAGAAATTTATATAACTGGGGGACTGGAACTGTGCGGGGAGGTGGGGTGACAGTGTTCCAACCAGTAAGAACCACAGTGAGAGAGAGGATTCAGGTTGGGAGAGAGGATCCTGGGATCAAGTGGAAAACTAGAACCCAGAGAGGAGGAGGGTGAGTGTGATCCATTTTGCTATGTTGCCCAAGAGACCAGTGGACGGACTCCCTCCTGGCTGACTTTGGTGCAGGCGATGGAGCTCTGGAGAGGGACATTTGGCCAGTGATCACCTCAAACTCTATCTTTGGCTTCTGGGCTTCAAAGCAAAGTGGACAGTGGTGTCCAGCACATTCTTCCCTGATGCCATGTGTCTGGAAATGGCCAAATGATGTTTAGAACCATAGGAGCAGGGTTTTCGTTAAATAGAGTTCCAGAATTAGGGCATGGACTTGCATGATAATTAGCATGTGTAATTAGGCACAGGCTTCCTGTCCCTTAATTAGACAATCAAGGCATCTAATTACAAAATTAAGATGTAATTACGTGGCCCAAGATCTACATATTTCTTTCTACCCATTGGAGATCACATTTAGAAAATAATTCATAAATCGGTTAAAGAAAGGAGCAGAGAAGCCAAGCTGAAGGATCTGGGGAAGGTGGTGAGCTTGGCTGCCTCCTTCTCTGAGGTGGAAGGGGAGTTTCTGACATTTCTTTATTTTAGTTTTGGGGACCACACCCAGTGGTGCTCAGGGCTTACTCCTGGCTCTGTGCTCAGGAATCACTCCTGGCAGTGCCCAGGAGACGGTATGGAAGGCCGGGATTGAACCCAGGCCAGCCGCATGCAAGGCAAAGTACCTTAACCCCTGTACTGTCATTCCAGTCCTGCACATGACTTTTTCCTATGACTTTTGGTTCCACTTGAAGCTGAAACATGATGTCCTGGGAAACCCTTTCAAGCTAATGATGAGGGTGAATAGTCTAAGTGTATTCTTCAAGTGAGCAGAATACTTGAATACTTCAAGTGAGCAGCCCCTTGAAAGTTTGCTTCTAGTGCTCAGAGGAACATGAATCAAGTCTCCCATTGGCTTGACCTTTGCCTGAGCAGTGGGGACTTTGGAGAAATGTTCCTTACTGAAGAGCTTCTCATTGGACTGCAGGGAGGAACCAGGAAGGCCAAGGACACAGCCAACATTCCCACTGGCTCCTCATCACTGAGTTCCCAAGCCACATTTCTGGTTTGTATTAAAGGCTCTGGACTTAGAGAGCCTGGAGGATGCACGGGCCTCTCGCTTTCTTTGCTCCTGCTTCAAGATCTGGCTGATGTCTGCAGGATGCTGAAACACCCAGTTTGACTCATTAATTTTTCTGAATTAGTTGAAATTTTGACCTAATTGACTGGCTGATTAGGGATTGCAGCCATATGTCTGGGTTTTGCTAAGCCTGTTTTGCTTTTAGCCCTCAGCCCCATACACGGCTGAAATATCTTAGTAATTCCAGTGTTTTGACAGCTACCCTGCCCTTCATAGCACACCACTTTCTCCTGAAAAGTGGTACGGGATTCTGTGGGCCACGTTTCCTCATTTTGGGTTGAAAAAATAAATATACTTCCCAGATGCTCGTTGTCCATGAAATCAAAACTGTAAAGAGGTTATAAGTGGGGAGAGGGTGTGTGTGTGTGTGTGTGTGTGTGTGTGTGTGTGTGTGTGTGTGTGTAGTGTGAGTGTGTGTTGGGAGAGCAGACCCTCTTTCCCTGTGTTTTTTTTTTTTTCTGTCAGACCCTGGAATGTGATGGGTGACTGATTCCGTACAGTGGTCAGTTCTGACCAAGAAAGATACAGATTTGCACAGGAAATGAATTTCTGCCATTGTTGCTTTTTGCCCTTATTTTTTTATTCCATTCTCTTTGGACACAACTGTTCATTGTCAATAGGGGCCAGTTCTTGTGGGGATTCGGGCCACTCCTGGCCATGCTGGAATTGAGTGGTGGGCTCGAGTCCTGTTCTCAGGCCTGGTGGTGCTTAGAGCCCAGCAGGGTCACATTCCGTGCTGCTTGTGGGGTTTCGAGGTGCCAGGGATTGAACTCAAGGTCTTGAACATGGGACATTGAGCTCTATGACTTAGGCTCTCCCTCAGGCCTCCCAAGTGGTGCTATTTTTTTCTGGTCAAGTTCTGCCAGTGTCTTATATATCTTTGATATTAACCCTTTATCAGATGGGTATTGGGTAAATAATTTTTTCCAATCTGTGGACTGTGTTTGTATTTTTTGGTCACTGTTGTTTATGAGGTATAGAAACTTCTTAGTTTAATGTTGTTCCATTTGTTTATCTTTGCTTCCAAGTGGTACTTTTTAATGATTTTTGTTTGCTTGCTTTATTGAATCACCATGAGATACATAGTCATAAAGTTATTCATGATTGAGTTTCAGTCGTATTGTGTTCCAACACCAGTCCCTTCACTAGTGCATATTTACCATCACTAATGTTCCCAGTTTCCCTCCCACCAAGCAAACCCTGCCAGCCTGCATATACAACTGACACCCTCTCTCTCTCTCTCTCTCTCTCTCTCTCTCTCTCTCTCGGCATTGTGGTTTGTAATACAGGTACTGAAAGGTTATCATGTATACCCCTTTACCTCCTGACAGCACTCAGTTCTTGTCCAGAGTGGTCATTTCCAACTGTTATTGTCACAGTTGCACAGCAGAGCCTGGCAAGCTACCCGTGTCATATTTGATATGCCAAAAACCAGTAACAATTATAGACCTCATTCTCATGACTTAAACAAATGGCTTGAGGCTCTTCGTCTTTCTGAATCGAGTAGATGCCCTTGGGCTACACTAGCATGTGACAGGATATATGGAGATGTTACTGGTGCCCGCTTGAGCAAATCGATGAACAACGGGAAGACAAGTGATACAAGACAAGTGATTGTCATAGTGGTCCCTTCTCTGTTCTAACTGCACTCCCCACCACCACCACTTGTGACAAGTTTCCAACCATGGACCAGACCTCCTGGCCCTCATTTCTAAAGTCTTTTTTTTGGGAGTGGGGAAGGGGTGGAGGAGTTGGGCCACACCTGACTGTGTTAGAGCTTACTCCTGCTCCTGGCTCAGGGGTCTCTGTTGATGGGCTCAGGGATCCAATGTGGTGCCTGGGATTGAACCCCAGTTGGTTGCATTAAGCCAGAGCCCTACCCACTGTACTATCTATCACTCTTGCCCCTCTCCTTGGCCCTTTCAGCTGGAAATGCCTACCCTTATTTCTGGGTAACTGAGTTACTCTAATGTCTCTCTAGACCCAGAGAATGGGAAAAAATTCAGTTTCTTAGTATATGTTTGTTTGTTTGGGGTCACACCTGTCAGTGCTCAGGGCCAACACCTGGCTCTCCGCTTAGGGATTACTCCTGGCAGTGCTCAGGGGACCATGTGCGGTGCTGGGGATTGAACTTGGGCCAGCCACATGCAAAGCAAGCACCCTCCTTGTTGGGCTCTAACTCAGTCATAACTTCGGGCCCAAACTTCTCAGCTTTCCCCTCTCTTCTCCCCTAGGTATTCCACATCTGCCTTTTCACGCTGAAGAAGTTGGGCATCCGCCATCCCAAGCCTTCTCCTTTCATCGGCAATCTAATGTTTTCCGTGAGGTAAGGATGGTCTCTGCGTTTTATCATCATCGATGTGCTGAGCTGGCCGCTGAATCCCCTTCCCTCCCCAGCGGGGCCTTTCTCTGGTCACCCACCCCAGGATGGCCTGTGTAAGAAGGTGTAAGATGGACCTCCCCAGGGTACGGTGCTCACGGGACTCCCCTGGTCTGTGACTGACTGTCTCTTCATGCCTGCGCCCTGTCCTCCATTTATCCATTCAACAAAACCCATTCATGGAGTGGAGTGGCTCCCGGGTCCAGACTCAGGCAGAGCTGGGCTTGCCTTCAGGTTTCGCACCCGAGTATGGTAGGGGGACCTCAGAGGGGATAGATAGGCCCTTGCTAGACTGAATGGCAAAGGTGGGGACGGTGGCTGTCTGGAGGGGAGAGAAAGCTCTATCAGGGCTGCAGTCACTCCAGCGAACTTCCTGGAGGAGTTCCGCAGGAGCCATAGACACAGAGACAAGGACATCCAGAGAGGGGCTGAACCACAGGGCCTGCATGGCGGGGCTGCTTGGCAGATGGGGCAGCTGAGGCTGTGCGGAGGTGGGGCTTCACTACTGAGCATCTGAAAAAGCTGCTGACAACGTGCCTTGCATGGCCTCTAGGTACCCGGTGGGCCTTGCTCTGTCGGGGAGAGGCGTTTCTCTCAGGACTGTAGAGCCCGACTATTGGCTTCCGCTGGGACAGGCTGAGAGCTCAGCCTGACCAGGAGAGGAGGAGGCGGCGTAGGACCAGGGGGTCCCTCTGAATACATATCCGGGGACCACCGTGTTCCCATTCTCGCGGGAAGAGGAGGAAGGGGTCATTAGAGAACACCCAACTGTGCAGGAGTTTCTGTCGCTTAATGTCTTATTGGCCAGACCAAGGTCTGGGGCCGGAGGTAGAGCCAACCCCAGGGAGACTAGAATGAATGAGGGGGGAGTGGATTCAAGGCTGAATGAATCCAATGTGCATCGAACTTTGGGACCAGATTATAAGGGGCCTGTCCAGAAGGTGAGAGAAGGAGTGGATGGAGGACAGCTGGTTCAGGCAAATGTTCTGGGGAGCTCCTGCATGTGCTGGGCTGCTGGTTAGGGACCATGTGGTGCCAGGGATGGAGCCCAGGCCTCCGCATGCAAAGCTGCACCCCAGCCCATGTTGCTCTCTCTGTCCAGGCCAAGCCTGGGCAAACATCTGCTTAGTGCATCTTTCTCCACCCAGTTTTCCTTCCTTCCTTCCTTCCTTCCTTCCTTCCTTCCTTCCTTCCTTCCTTCCTTCCTTCCTTCCTTCCTTCCTTCCTTCCTTCCTTCCTTCCTTCCTTCCTTCCTTCCTTCCTTCCTCCCTCCCTTCCTTCCTCCCTCCCTCCCTCCTCCCTCCCTCCCTCCCTCCCTCCCTCCCTCCCTCCCTCCCTCCCTCCCTCCCTCCCCTCCTCCCTCCCTCCCTCCCCCTCCCTCCCTCCCTCCCTCCCTCCTCCAAATGCTCTAAGTCCTGGCTCTGCACTAAGAAATTACTCCTGGCAGTGCTTGGGTGACCGTGTGGGATGCTGGAGATCGAACTTGTGTCAGCCACATGCAAGGCAAGTGCCTGCCCACTATCATATCACTCCAGCCTCATCCTGTTGGGTTTTCTCCAGTGTCTCCTGCTTTCTCAGAGGGCTGCTACCCACCCAGAGCCACAGATCCTGCCCCTGAGAAGCTGCCAAGACCCACAAGAGCAGGAAGGGCTAATTTGGTGGCCGTCCTGATAACCCTCCCTATAGTCCTTCTCCAGTCCTGTCCGGAAGGGCTGGCCCTGAACACCAGATAGAAGGTGACACGAGCTATTTCTGTCCTGTCCCTCCCCGTGCTCAGCTTCTCTTCTTGTCCTTACTGTCCCCTTTCTCCCTCGTCTCTCTGCTGCTAGAGTTTCTTCAATACCCCTAGCTCACAGTGGCCAGTCCGTGACTCCAGTCCCCACAGCGATTGCCTTGACTGCCCAAAGCCAGTGTGTCAAAATAGGACCCCACATAAGGCAGGAGGCTCCGGGACAGACACCTCATGGATTTGGAGGGGTGGGGCCGGCCGGCTGTGGTCAGCTGAGGGATGGATTCAGCAGCAGCGTTTGGAGGAAAGCAGGTCAGCTCTCATTCCAGCCTCTGGGTAATTTCTACCTAATGTGTCTTTCAGCTCATTGTCCTTGTACATACAAACCCTGCCAAGTACTTTCCGTGACTATATTTATATTCCAGTAAATGTTCCTGGGTAGGGAGCAAGGTGAGACAGAGCCAGTTAGTAGATATAATGAGAATAGGATGTGTGAAGGACACTCACCTCTTCAACCTTCTCCCCCAACTCTCTCCTCTCCCTCAGCCCTTGTCTGCCCATGATATCTGTGCCGCACGAGTCAACTCTAGACCTGTCCATGCCTCCAACCCATTGCGTGCAGAATGTGGTGTCTGCTTCATTCCGCGGTGCCATATACTACCAAGCTTCAGCAAGCCCTCCTGCATGAGCCATGGGGTACAGTTATAGCCCTCCTCCAACCCCTCTGCTCACCCACATCCCTACAACACAATGCTTCTGGAATCTTCTAGCCATCTGTGCCACCAGTATCCATGCTGTCCCCACTACAAATGAGTCTCGTGTTTCATCCTCTCCCAAAGTTGCTCTGAGCTGCTTGTGTTTCGAAATGTGGCTGTTAATTACAATTTAAATCGAATCATGCTAATTCAGGATTGGGGGCTGATTTGGAGGGAGACTCAGCAGAAGTTTACCCCGAGAGTAGCTGGAAAGGCAGCTTTGCCAAAAATAATAATAATATAAGCCCAATTGCGAGGGGGAATGTTAACATCATTGAGAAAGCAAATCGTTTTCAAATATTTTAGTTGCAATTATACATAAATAGTTTAAGTACAAACGATCTCTTATGTCCATTAAAAGCAGAGCTGACGGGGACTTTTTCTGATTTTTTTAAGCTACTAGTTAGTTCTAATACTATAAAGTCCTCAAAGCCATAGCACTTCCATTCTTTTTATTTCTGTACTGGGTTTCTCACTGCTCCAGAATTTTCTTTTTCGCTAGGTCTGAAATGCTTGGAGCTGTATAAGCTCAGAGCTGTATAAGCACCTGCGTTGCGTGCATGAGGTTCCTACTTTTGATCCCAGCACCACCAGACCCTGAGGGTACTGCCAGGCAGGCCCTGGGGCCCCCAAATAGCATTACATTCCTGGAACCAAGCATGGCACCAGCGGCGCGCCCCAGACCCCTGGATCATTGCTGGAGGGGCATCCCTCACCCTGACGTATGAATGCTTGTCATTTCGTGGGATCTCACCTCAGTGCTGTTTTCTGCAGGGCTTTTGGGAAAGTCACTTGACACTCAGGAGGCTCTACGGATCTGTGAGCGGGTAAGAGGGGAGCAGGTACTCTGTGGGGGTTGGTATTTGCTTACGGAACTGATGTGGTGGTACGAGCAAGAACTGGGGTGTGGCGGGAACCTGGAGAGGGCGGGCCCAGGGTGCAGGGGAGACTCTAAGGGTTGCCCACCTAAACTCCATGCTCGCCAGCAAGGACCCCACTCCTGTGCCTTAAACACCCAGGCCAGCAGTCTGGGGCCAGGTGCCTTTATCCTCTGACCATGGCCCTGAGGTGGACAGCTCTGTGGCCTCCCTGTGCTTTATCTAAGCTGCCCTGCCAGTTCACGTGTGTCTCTCCACCTCCCTGCACCTGCTTTGCTCTGCCCAGTGGGCAAAAGATGCAGACCTACTCTGGGTGCTTAGGGATGAGCCAGCAAAGCCCCCGTGGTTGGCAGGAGCAGAGAAGGCCCGGCTCGACACCTCTGTGACACCTACAACCCTTCCCCACTTTAGTTCTTCTATTTTGTTTCAGTCTGGGGCCACACCCAGAGGGACTCAGGGCTTACTTTTGCTCAGAGGTCACTCTTGGTGGGGCTTCAGGGATCCTGTCCACTGCCAGGGATTGAACCTGGGTTGTCTACATACAAGGGACATGCCTGAGCCCCTGGGCTCTTGCAGCCCCTCCCCTTTAGTTCTGAATTTCCCTTCTCTCTGCTGCAGAGTGTGTTCCTCTTTTCATTCGTAAACCACCAGCCCAGACTCTGGCATGCAAGCCCAGGTCCAGCCCATTTCATCTCTTCCAGATGCGGGCGGCTTTCCCCCTGTGTCCTCCCACCCCTCAGACCTGATCAGTGTGTGTGGCAGCTGGGTGGTCCTCGGGACTGACGGAGCCGGAGCCGTCTGCTGTTTCTGTGCTCACACAGACCGTGGTGCATAAGCCAGTCTTTCCCCATGTCTGTCTGCCAGGCTTGCCCTTGCTGCGCTCATGTCCCAAGCTTGGACTCAGGATGCCAAGTCCCAGCCCCGAGAGACCTGTGGTTTTGTGACCCAGCAAAAGTCATCCTTAAGATGAAAGTAGGGCCGGGCGATAGCCCAGCGGGTAGGGGCGTTTGCCTTGCATGTGGCCGGCCCATGCCGACCGGGTTTGATCCCGGCATCCCATATGGTCCCCTGAGCACTGCCAGGAGTAATTCCTGAGTGCAGAGCCAGGAGAAACCCCCTGAGCATTGCTGGGTGTGACCCCCCCCAAAAAAGATGAAAGTCATACACGACGTGCCATGCTCTTGGTCACCGCTGCATTCTAAGGACTCCCCCAGTAGTGCTGTGGAGCACAGCTCCTCTGCCAGGGCCCGAGAGGAGACGAGGTGCTTCCATGGACTTCTGCAGGGTCACCAGGGGAAGGTTTCCCAAAGATGCATTCATCAGGTCAGTGGAGCTCCTGCGTCACAGCATGGGCCACTCAGGGAAGCCCAAGGATTCAGCTGTCCCATGTCTGCCAGCACATAATTGGTCAAAACAAGGTCTCTGCTACCCCCACCCCTGTCAGAGTAGGCAGCCTGCTGGTGACCAGTAGGAGCCAGGGCCAGGTCTGAGGAGTGTGGGGGAATGAGGTGACCCCTCTGATGGAGAGGTGGACATGGTGCGCCCCCTCACTAACCAGCTACAGGACCTGTCTCTAACATGCCTTTCTGCTTGGTCTTTATTTACTTTCCTTTTTAAATTTTATTGTTTCTTGCTTTGAGCATAATGAGTGTCTCATAAAGGCCCAGGTGATTGAACTGTCTTGCTCTTCTGTCTGTCTGCCTGCCTGCCTGCCTGCCTGCCTGCCTGCCTGCCTGCCTGCCTGCCTGCCTGCCTGCCTACCTGTCTCCCCCCCAGCTCAGGACACAACACCATGCATCAGGAATGGTCTGTGCTTTGTCACTGAGCCCCAGCCCCAGCTTCTCTGTCTCTTGTGTTGTCGCATGGTTCTGACATCGTCATTCCTGCCTGCTCATTCTGCTGTTGAATGGACACTGGCCTTCGAGATCGCCCCAACATTGCTGAGATATAACACTGCCTCAGAACTGCTGGGGCAGCTTCCCTAGAATTGGAAAAGGCAGTCCTGAGCTTGGATTCTAGGAATCATTCCGAACAGTTTTAGACGAGAGTCTCTGTTATTTTTTTTAATGAATAATTTGAAATGTCAGATGAAGGGTTTAAAGGTCACTGCATTAACTGGCATGGGGTGTGTGTGTGTGTGTGTGTGTGTGTGTGTGTGTGTGTGTGTGAGAGAGAGAGAGAGAGAGAGAGAGAAACAGAGCAGGAGCTGTTTCCTTGACAATGGACCGTCCAATCACCCCTCCCCCTCTTACTTAACACAATATATCTTTTTCATTCCAAGAAAACTTAAATCAAAGAATCATAGGGAGTGATTTCCAGTGCGATGGTAGAAACGGAAATGACAGTATCATCTTCACTCTTTGTTCCCACCTCTGGTGAAAGGAGGGAAACAAAAAGAAAGGTGATGGCGTAGTTTCTTTAAAGTTATCAGCCTTTCCTGCAGTGGAGGTGGTGGTGGAGTGCGGCTCCCTTTGGGCTCTGTCGTCTTGGTGAGGTCTTTTTGAAAGGAAAGTGGAAATATTCGAAAATGAAGGTCCTTTCTTGACCTCAAATGATTTCATTGCCGCTGTGATCATTAGGAAATGTATCGACCCCAGATTACTTTTCTGCCACATGGAACTGGTAGGATGATCAGAGGCCCTGAGCTCACGCACAGTGCTTGGACACCGGACTTCTCTGTGCAATTATTTTGTCTATTGTTGGGTCCGGGACACTTCCCCCATGGCCAAATTGGACCTGGGCTCCTAATACTTTCTCTGTCTCCTTCACTGCTCTGGGGAGTCTGCCAGAAGCTTTCTGGCAGGGGGATTTTAATGTGTGTTAGCATGAAAGTAGGTTTACTCCTGAGATTCTTGAGAATTGTATGAAACGTTGCACATGAAACTCAGATGCTTAAGAAACTGGAGTTGATGGTAATTTAAGCGGATGGGTGTGGGTCCCTCCCCATGCATAGGCCTCGCCTTTTACCAGTGTATCGTGTCACTCATGCTGTCCCTAATGTCTGGCCCAGTGTAGGAAGTACTAAATCTGTCGCTGGCCATCTGCTCCACTCCAGTGGACACTGGCCTGGCCTTATCCCCACCCATGCTCTGTGCAGTGTGCACTTGCTGGTCTCAGATTTGCAGCTGGAACCCTGTCACCTGTGTCTCTTTGCTGGGCCGGCTGCCCTGAAACCTGTCTCTGGACCTCTCTAAGGCTGTACCCAGCGGCTCTCCTCGGCTTTCCTTAGTTTCTAGCCACATGTGCATTCGTGAGATCTCTGCTGTCCTGCCTTCTTCTGGGCGCAGGTGAGGGGGCACCGAGTAAGATTGCCTGGTGGGGGCATCCTTTAATCTGCTGCCATCTCCCACCTCCAGCCATCCCATTACCTGTTTTGATTGGATGCTTTTGGAGGGTGAGATTGAAGATGACCAATTAAATGGCTAATTCACATGGTGCTCTCCTCGCCCACTCCACCATATCGTCACTGGTACCACAGCCATGGCCAAGAACCAACCCGTATGCTTTACCTGGAGTCCAACTCCTCGTCCAGCTTGCTGGTCTCTGTGCAAAGCAAACAGCACGTGTGGTCTCTGCCCTCTCTGAAGTTGAATGTAAAGCAAGTGGATTGGCCTAACTGGACACTGTCCAGTGGCTACTGTTATGGTAACCAGGGGTCACATGGAAGACTGGCCGTGGTGATCTCCGAGGGTCCTGAGGCGGTTGTGTTCACCGGGGTCCGTGCACGTGCCTTAGTTGTGGTGCCAACATCATCTAGGTTGAGGTCTCGTGGGGTTGCTGCGGAGCTCACAGCTGGGCTCACCATAGGTATCACTTCTGGCCACAGCATTTGCGTATCTTTTGCTTGTGGCGCTCACTGGGGCTCATACCCTTTTAACGGTGGTGCACTGAGAAATCACCTGCACCTCTGGGGATCACACAGAGCTGTGCTAGGACTGCGCTGGGCACATGTGGTGGTCCTGGAGATTGAACTCATGACCATACACTTATATGGTACATGTTCTTAGTCACTGAGCCATCCCTGGCGACCCTGCACCATGTTACTACTAACACTGGGGTAGGACTCTTTTGAATCAGATGGTAAGTCAGATGGTACTCTTGTCCACATAATATTAAGAAATAAAGGCTTTTTTTGCTTTAGATAACCTTCAGTCAATTACTGATTGATTACTGGTTTTCTCCTTCAATCTGAGAATGAGGCACAAATTGGATTTCTATCCCTTTTAAACCCTAAAAAAAGCAGTAATCATCCAGATAGCTGAGATTTAATATGCTCAGGATAGAGAGGATGTTAAAATAGACTTTGTAAACAAGGGCGATGATAAGCCTTTATGATACTATTCATCGCTATCGATTACTTCCAGATATCTACACAGGACCCTAAGTGTGGTTTATTTGAAAATCTTACAAGTCCCAAAGCCAATGAAATTAATCTAGTACCTAATTCTTTTTTGTGTATGGGGGCACAGAGGGTGCAGTTATCCTCAGTACCATTGAGTAATTCTGAGATATTGCTGCTGTCCTTCAACCCCAACCAACTACAGCACAATCAGAGACCGCATCAGAAGCCACGGTTCCACATCAGCAGCCCTGGTTCTGCCCCCTGAGACTGTCCTGTCCCCATCAGAGATCACTCACAAGTTCAAGGTTTTATCTGTGCTTTGACCAGCTATGGATGGAGGATTCTCGTCACCTCATCCTAGAGTCACTCAAAGAACTCAGAGCAGTGTTTTACCTACTAGATCACAAGGTTTCCTTCCAGCACATCTGAACACACCCAGAGATGGTGGTAGAGATGCATGAGGCCTGATATGGGGGAAGGGGCCCCTCTCTATCACCTCCCTGTTGTTTCGTGCCTGGAAGCTCATGGAACTCAGTCCTGCTAGGTTTTCCTGGAGCACCCTTCTCAGAGACATGGCACCTGGATGCATCAGCCAGTGGGACTGACTTAACGCACTAATGCCGGAGTACCACTGGTGACACACACTTGATATGGCTGAATTAACACAAATTGCAGTGCTGGCATCAATATGGTAAACACCATGCCCCCACCCCAGCCCCAAATCAGAGGGCCGGGGGTGAAAACTCCTTCCCTTTAATCATGTGATTTGCTCCCTTGGTGCCCAACCTGGTCTCTGAAGCATTTCATTCATGCCACAAAGAACACTTTGTTTGCTCTCACCCCTAAGGAAATCTCGAGGGTCTCAGGAACTGAGAATTAGGAACCTTGGGCAATAGCTTTCAGATGCTAAATAAGCAAATAGAAATCTCTTCTAAATCGTGAGGTGGCACCTTCACTCATATTTTAAGTGTGGGTGGGCGTTGCAGATTGGCCCTTAGCCTCACATCTGTTTAGTCTTTTTTGCTAGTTTCCCACATCCCCTTGGTTGGACTTGACTTCCATGCATCCCATGCCTTCTCCCTCTCCATATTAGGGCCGGGGGTGGGCCCACTGGATCACACCCTCAGTGGAATCTGGATCAAGACAGCTCTGTAGAATGATGTCATGCACCCTCATTAGAATGTGAAGTTGTAAGCAGGTAAACTACATCTTGGACCTCACTCAAGAAGTACAACTGAGAATGTGGGAGAATATAAGATGGAAAATAATCCAATATGCTGAGCAGATCACAGAGGACAGGGCAGTTCTTTCTTTGGCTTCATTCATTAATACAGTTTGGCAAATTGTCTCTCATGATTATATATATTCTTGTTAAGTGCGATTCTATTTTTAGGGGAAGGGAAATTGGGGACATTGGTGGTGGGAAATGTGCACTGGTGCAATATTGTATGACTGAAATCCAATCACGAACAGCTTTATAATTGCCTATCTCAAGATAATATAATAAAAAAATTTTAAAACTGACTACTGGCTATAAAAATGTGCAATTCTATTTTTAAAGACTGTTATTTGGATCTGAGTTTTTTAGTTTTATTTGGGGCTGACACCTGACTGTGCTAAAAACATAATCCTGGTTGTGCACTGGTGGGGCTTGGGAGATCTTTTTGGGGTGCTAGGGATTGATCTAGGGTGTCCTGCGTGCAAGGCAAGTGCTTTCCCTGCTGTGCTCTCTCTCTCTGCCATTTCATCTGAATGGTGTCTGTATCCTACATTTTACTCAACGGCTTTCTCCACCAGTTATCTTTTTTAAAAACTTTCTCTTCCCAATTTCTTCCACTTAAGACTGTTTGCTATTTGATGCATCAAAAATTTGTTTGAGAATAAGGATAGAAGTAGGATCCACCCTTATTTCTTCCAGATGGTGGTATTCCATCTGGAAATCCATCCTTTTCCAATGGACTTTTTAAAACGTCACTCTTCTCACGGATCACTTTCCCATCAGTGAAGCTCTGATGCAAGCAGGTACCACCCTGAACACCCTAGTTGAGGGTATCCTGCACTTAGTGTCCTTTCATACCTAGCAGAAACATACAGACACTCCTAAGAATCTCTTTGCACATATCAGAACCTAGGCAGTGCATTTCCCAGGGAACACTGGGTCCTTGCTTTTGGGGGGGGGTGGGGCGGGGGGAGAATAGATTTAACAGGGAGAATAGCCTTGAAAAGGAGTCCGCACTTGAATGCAAAGTTCAGGTCACAGGATGGAGAAGTGAGTCACACACCTCCAGCAGGGAGGATTTTTAGCACCTTCAAGTGCACTTTTTATTTAATTAGCTCGCCTGCATGCACTAATAGCACCTTGTCACCAGGCAGCCAGGAAGTTGAGAACTTGGGGCTACAGCTGGAGAAAGAAGCACGTGGATCACTAAGGGAAACAATAAGGTCCGTTACCACAGTTTGGAAAGCTCCGCCTCCCACGGTGCCACCCATTACGAAGACGTGTGCACTGCGTGGGGCTCAGGTGTGAAGACACCGGGGCGTGCTCCTGTGGCTGGACGATTCCCATGAGGCTGAAAAGCGCCGGAAACGTTGCCCTTAACGAGGTCAGAGGGCGCGGTATCAGCGTATCAGCATGCGGAAACTTTTCTGGCCACGCCCACAGATCCTGCCACGTGCTTTACCATCCTTAACGCTCGCACTGGAACACGCCGCACTCGAACCCATGTCAGAGGCTCGGGTGGGGGAAAGTTACTGGCCGATTTGTTCAAAAAAAGTACAAGTCTTCTGATTTTGCCGGGCAGCCGAGGAGAGACTTCTTGCAATTACTTATTTCCTGACTTTGGTTAGATTTAGTTTAGTTTTATAAGTTATTCTCTTCCCCCTACTCTTCTTCCCTTGGTTATTGTGGGTGTTGCTGGGATGGTCCCAGGACCACGCTTGGGTTACTGTGTGCACACTTGTCCGCGGTGCTCACCTGTTTCTACTGTTTTAGACGTACTCTCACTGTGCTCTTCGGAAGTCCCATTGCCTATGGTCTTCACACCTCCGCTTTTAGTTGCGTTGGCAGGGGGACACATACTTTAGTTGCAGTGCCTGCACATACCTGGGTGTGGTGTGGCCAGATATCACATGCAGCACCAGAGATCATTCACGGCTGCGGAATCATGTTTGTGCTTCTGATGATCCTGGGAATTGAACTCACAACCATACGTTTGCTAGGCAGGTGCTATCGGCCACTGAGCTGTTTCTCCAGGTCCCTGTTGTCACTTTCAGTCTGGAGTGGGCTCCATCATACTGTAGATGTTGGGTGATGACGCAACTCCTAGTGGAAATAAAACCATACGTGCAGAAAAGTTTCAGGAGATGTAGAGTCAAACATCTGGTTCCTGCTGCCGAAACAGAGTAAGCCTGAGAAGGAGCCTGCGGATTTGAGCTAAAATGTCATGGGCTGGGGAGTGGGGGCATAGTCTGGTTTTTTTTTTTTTTTTTTTTTTTTTGGGTCACACCGGCAATGCTCAGGGGTTACTCCTGGCTCTGCACTCAGGAATTACTCCTGGCGGTGCTCGGGGACCATATGGGATGCCGGGGATGGAACCCTGGCCGGCATGGCCGCCGCGTGCAAGGCAAACGCCCTACCCGCTAAGCTATCGCTCCAGCCCCATAGTCTGTTTTTTTTTTTTTTTTTTAAATTTGTTTGCTTGTTTTTAATTTTAGGGTTGGCAGGAGGATGTGAGGCTACAATCAGTGGTGCTCGGGCTTATTCCTGACTCTGCTTAAGGAGCACTCCTGGAAGAGCTTTAGATTTTGGGTCACACACCAAGAGAACCCAGCTAGGATCTCCTCCTGGCTTAGGACTTATGGATGCTCCAGTAGTGCTCAGGGGACACTGTGGTGTCAGAGACTGAATCCAGGCCTCAGATGTGGGCATGTGCTCCTCACCTCCCAAAAGGAATTGATGATCACTTGACAGCCCGTTATTCATCGATTTGAAAATAAAATATGGTTAACAAGGCAGCACAGTATCCTTGTACATTCAACATTCAGTTCCTAAATCCTAGATTCTTCTGGCAATATTTGGGTCCTTTCTCTTGGCAAAATGTTGAGTCTTGCATAAAACATCAAAAGAAAATCTGAGACTCGCCATTTTCGAGCCGCATGAGTCAAGAACCCTAATTAATATTAGTCCTGGTGGCCTGTGGGCCATAATTATTAAGTATTATGCGGTGAGTAAAATACCAATTTTCTTACTAGTCAAAAGAGATCGATCGCTAACATTTGGCCTGAAAGAACAGTCTTTAAATGACTGCTGATTAAATGGTTATGGCACTGGGATATTATTCTCTAACAGCAAATGCCCTGACATAAAGACTGACTATTTTATTGGGAAGATCTTTGAAAGTGGGAAGAAAGTTGTCAGCAACAGTGGCACAATGATGCAGGCCAATCCAAACCACACCCACCAGGTAGAATGTCACAGAACATTTTTCCTCAAATCAACAGGCTAGTTGCGCCCCAAAAGAGTCCATCTTGTGGCTGGAGCTATAGCACAGCGGGTAGGGCATTTGCCTTGCATGTGGTGGACCTGGGTTCGATCCCAGGCATCCCATATGGTCTCCTGAGCTCCACCAGGAGTAATTCCTGAGTGAAGAGCCAAGAGTAACCCCTGAGCATCGCTGGGTGTGACCCAAAAAAAAAAAAGAATCCATCTTGGTTCTTCTAGAGAGACTTCTCCAGAGTGAACCTTTAATAGACTCTTCATGCTTTCTTGGTTTATGCCAAATGGCGAGTATCTGCAAAGCCTCTCTTCTTCCTTATGCTGAAGACCATCTTTCTTCCTAGTAATTACCTTAAAATTTTCTTCTGATGCCCTTCACACCACGTCTGGTCCCTAACCTCATTCTCTGACAAATGATGGTCACTCATGTTTGATGCACTTATATACTCTCTGCTGGGAAAAGCCTACAACCCCAAAGGATCAAGATCTTGCATTCTTCTTGGGATAGAAAACCTTCAAATAGGAGCATGGCAACTTATAAGAGAAAATGGGGACCGGGATTCAAATCCCAGCTCCAGCTGACTATTTATTGCCTGTTTGCTTAATGGATTTAGACCAATCCCTCCCTCCCCAGGAGTCCTGTTCTCCCAAGTGGAAAATGAACGGTTTGGACACAATCCATGGCTTTGATACTTCGCTTCATTATGAGCCTCAGTAAGCAATCCATTTTACACTTGAACCTGTACTCACATAGAAGCAGAAGTAAATGATCTTTAAAAACTTGATTTACTATATCCACTCCAATCCTGTTCTTTGGTTTGCTTCTCTGAGCCACATCTGGTGCTCCAGGCTGACTCCTGGCTCTTTGCTAGGGGATCACTCTTGGCAGGGCTCAGGGGAACATATGGGGTGCCAAGGATTGAACTTGGATTGACCGTGTACAGGGCTAGCACCCTGCCTTCTGTGCTATCTCTCCATGACCGTATTTTTATAAAGGTCCAATATGAAAATACATTTACTGAGTTCCTCCAACTTGCAGAATTTACTCTAGGACCTTGGCAAGTCCAAAGATGATGGTTAAAAGACCGCTATACTGAGGGTCCATGAGGGGCCCACTTGAGTCTTTTTCTGAACAGCATGTGTGTGACTCATGAATATTCCTGAGTCAGGAACATTCCCAAAGGGGTACAGGAGTACTGATAGGAGAATGTTCTTTGATGGGGGTGTCTTCAGGAGCAAAGTGCTAAGTCAGGTGAGATGACAGTGTTCTGAAAGTGGTAAATTTGGTCCTTTCCTTCTTAGTTGATTCTATCTAATTTCATGGAAACCAAAGCAAGTATGTATTGATCACGGATGGACTGCATGTGTCATGCAGTCAATTATTATTAGTGAGTCTGGACTAGTGACATAAATGGAGCTAGAGGGATCATGCTGAGTCAGAGAGAAGGAAAGGTCCTGGTCTCAGGATGATCTTTCTCCTATAAATGGGACATAAAGAAACATAGACAGGGAGCAACACAGGGCCAAAATCAAGAGACCTCTCTCTCTCTCTCTCTCTCTCTCTCTCTGTGTGTAGCCTTTGGAAATCTTGGTAGATGAAAGCAGGTGCTCTGTGACACATATGGTATTGGAATAGTGTATGCATGAAACCACAACAATGGTATTGCAAAGCACAGGATCTCAAGAAAGATATTTTCTTTTTTAAAATGTTATTAAAGCATGTGATTTGAAAAGTCATAGTATTTTTAGCACTGATCCCATTACCAGGGTCAACCGGTGTTCCCAGGTCCCCTCCCATATTCTTCCCTCCAACCCCACCCCCACTGAAGCCTGTCCTCTTGACAGGCACCTTCCTAAGTTTGGCTGTTAAAGTTTGAGCCTCCTGACGTCAGTGTTGTCGACTCTGTGCTTTGAATATTTGGCTCCAACATTCCTTGACACCTGACTTGGCCCTCCATTGCATCTCATCATTCGTCTCTTTTCTCTCTCCCCACTGCTCTTCAAAGAAAAAAATTTTTAATTAAAAATATTTTTTATTATCCCATGGCCTGATGGAATGGTTTGAGGCTCTTTATGTTCCTGGAGCAAGCAGGTGCCCTTGGGCTCTACTTGCATGAGACAGGTCATATGGAGATGTTACTGGTGCCCGCTCGAGCAAATCGAAGATGAACGGGAAGACAGTGATACAGTGAAACAGTGATTATACCACCGTGCGATATACAATTACAAAGATATTCATGATTGGGTTTCAGTCATACATTGTTCCAGCACCGCCCCTCCTCCAGTGCCCATTTCCCACCACCAATGTCCCCTGATTCTCTCCCCCTCCCCAGTCTGCATAGCAGGCACTTTTTTTTTTAACATTTTATTATACTACTGTGAGATATACAATTACAACGTTGTTCATGCTTGGGGGTTTCGGTCACACAGTGTTCCAGCACCCGCCCTCCACCAGTGCCCCTCAACCACCACCCATGTCCCCAATTCCCTCCCCTCCCACATCCTGCCTAAATGGCAGGTTCTTTATCTCTTCTCTCTCTCTCTCCCTCTCTCTCTCCCCCCTATCTCTCCTCCTTCTCCCACACATTGTGGGTTGCATAGCAGGCACTTTTCCTTTCTCTCTCTCTCTCTCTCTCTCTCTCTCTCTCATTCTCTTACACGCTGTGGCTTGCCCTACAGATATTTAGGGATTATCATGTAAATCCATTTGTGTATATTCAGTGCTCAGTTCTAGTGTGGCATTACTATTTCCCACAATTAGTAGAACACTGATATATATTTATATCCCACTAATAAATGCAGTCATTCTATATCTGTCCTTTACCTTCTGACTAATTTCACTCAGCATGATAATCTCCATGTCCGTTGATTGGCCTGTAAATTTTGTGACTTCATCTTTTCTGACAGCTGCATAGTATTCCATTGTGTGCATGTACCATAGTTTCTTTAGCCAGTCTTCTGTTCTTGAGCACTAAGATTGTTTCAGATTCTGGCTCTTGTGAATAGTGCTGCAGACCTGTACACCTATGGAATAGAACTGAATATTCTGACACACACACACTTTCAAATGTATGATCGCTTAATCTTTGATAAAGGAGCGAAAATATTAAGTGGAGCAAAGAAAGCCTCTTCAACAGGTGGCTCTGGGAAAACTGGGCAGCTGCATGTAAAAAAATGAACTTAGACCTTTTTTATAACACCATGCACAAGTCAGATCCAAATGGATCAAAGATCTCAACATCAGACATGAATCTATAAGGTACATAGAAGAAAACAGGAAAAATGCTCTACGACATCGAAACTAAAGGCATCTTCAAAGATGAAACACCACTGACAAAGCAAATGGAAGCAAAGATAAACAAATGGGATTATATAAAACTAAAAATCTTCTGCACCTCAAAAGAAACAATGACCAAGATACAGAAACAGCCCACAGAGTGGGAAAGAATATTCACTCAATACCCACCTAATAAGGAGTTAATATCCAGGATATATCAGGCACTGGTAGTACTTTTACAAGAAGAAAACAGGCAACCCCATCAAAAAATGGGGAGAAGAAGTGAACAGAAACTTCCAAAAATGAAGAAATTCGAATGTCCAAAAGGCATATGAAAAAGTGCTCTTCATCAGGGAGATGCAAATCAAAACAAGGAAGAATTTTTTTTTTTAAAGAAAAGGGTCAGAGGTTAGCTGAAGTCTTTTCTGGCACTGATTAAGGGTGCCCCAAATCAGCGATACATTCCCAACCCGCCCCAACAGACTCTGGTAGAAAATATGGTGAAATCCCTGGTTTAAGTTCTAGACGCTTATGGCAAAGACCATCCAGGAGTCCTCTAGGAGCTGCTGAAGTCTTCTTCACACGAGCCCAGCCGAGACCTGGTCCAGACGTTCCCTCCTTCAAAATCACAAGTTCAAACATGCTTAAAATCCCTTCTTAGTCTGAATTCAGGACTTAAAGTGTGAAAGTTGTCTCAGATATACCCATCGATAGATTAGAATCTCTCTGGACAAGTTGGGCCCTGCGTGTATCTAGGCGTTGCACGGGCGCCTCTCTCCATGACGAGCCAGTGCAGTTTCCTTCCTGAGGAGGGGATAGCAGGAGGGGATGGGGGAGAGCTGAGAGTTTGGAAGGACTTCAGGGGGTGTCTGGAGGAGACAGATCCAGAGACAGAATCCAGTTATAATGTAGGGAACATAACTGAGGCTCAAGCCAAATCTTTATCAATTGAAAACTAAAGGCTGGTCCTGGTGGGAGCAGATCAAGACTGACAGTGCTGGGGAGGGGTGGGAGTGGGGGGGGTGGGGGGGGTTTGGTCCAGGATTGACTGGGAGGTGAAGGTAGAAGCTCCCAGCCAGGAGGAGTGGGAGGACCCCAGAGGCTGGGAGGTCCATCCCTTCTCCCGGCTCCCCATTTCAGAGTTGTGTTCCTTGATAGGCATTTCCAAAAGTCAGCCAGTGGCTCAGGGTCCTAGCTGGAAGGCCCCTCTCTCGCCCTCAGGGACTGTCTGATGTGGCATCACTAAATCCTCAAGGCACAGCTGTGTCCCACACCATTGGGAGAGTCCAATTAAAAGTACACAAAAGCTCGATTTCCAGCGAATATTTTCCAAATAATGAATTCCATATTTAATTGACTTGTACCTGCAACAAATCCAAGTTGTTCAACCGAAATGCAAAATAGAGTTATGTAACTGAGTGGTGAGTCACTGGGGCATTTTGCCCAGGCAGAGTCCCGTTTGGAAGGGGGTCCAGATGACACATGGCACTGTGCACGTACGTGCCTCCCCACAGGAGCCCTCTTGCACTGATCAGCTCAAAAATGCCATATATTCCCTCCCCAATGGTACTCAACCCTAATTTATTAAACATGCAAATGTCATTTCTATTCTATCTGAAAAAGGACAAACCAGCTTTGATTTCCCAGTTTTTTTTTTTTATTATTACCTGGTGGGAATGTCAACTGGTTCAACCTTTCTTTGGAAAACAATTAACAATTTGAATTAACTCTCAAAACTCAAGCTCTGAGTTTTCACATAACTTAACAATTTTATTTCTGGGTTTCTATCCCAAGGGTCCAGAAAACTGTGTTCACTGCAGGACTATTTACAATAGTCAGAATCTGGAAACAACCTAAGTGTCCAAGAACACATGAGTGGATAAAGAGACTGGTCTGTGTACACAATGGAATACTACTCGGCTATAAGAAAAGATAAAATCATGCAATTTGCTGCTATATGAATGGATCTGGAGAGTGTCATGCCATGTGAAGTTGGTCAGAAGGAGAACAGACACAGAATGATAACCCTTATGGGGTGATAGAAAGAAACATAGTAAAGGAATAACTGATGGCCCAAAGCAACAGTATCTAAGAGCTGATTAGTATATCTGAGCATATGCCCATATCCATGGGTGTATCTGAACTCCTGCAAAGCGGAGCTCACCATGATGATGATGATGTTATCATGTTATCATGTTGGGGGTTCCTGACAATGGTGGAGGGAGACAGACAATCAGGTGGAAGATGTTGGAATGTTGTATCCGTGGATCCCTATCATTGACAGCACTGTAAATTTTAAACCAGGATGACTAAAATAAAATAAAAAATGGGCAATAAAATCACTGCCAGAGCTGGAGAGATGGTTCAGTAGGCTGAGCACATGTTTTGCATATAGAGTCCCTGGTTCAATCTCTGGTTCCCCGAGGACTGACAGGAGGAACCCCAAAGCACAGAACTTCGGCATAGCCCCCAATACCACTAAGTAAGGCCCCAAAACAAAATAATAATAATAAAAACTATAAATCATCACCCCAAAACTCCACAACACCCCCACTTACAGCAATCTAAAGTTCCTCTGCAGTCACTATGCTCTGAGAAGACACTTTTTGCAAACAGGTTCTCAGAATCCTTGAATAGGTTTTTTAAGAATCAGCTTTAAATTTTGGCTATTCACATAGAGCAAAAGGCAAAAGCATCTAAATATTGAACAAGATTCAGTTCCTGAAGTGTAAACCTTATTGCACATTGAACATTCTATAAATGTTGAATAATACAAGCGTGTCTCTAAATTGCAGCAGATTCTACCCTCTTCCTTGAGACCCTTCGGAAGTTGGGGCATCTGCATTCTGACTTTTCCTGGGCAGTGTAAGGGTGGATTTAGTGCGTGGCCCATCCTGCTGTCACACCTGGGGTGAAGGTTCACTTTAGACTCAAGTTTCTGGATCATTGCTCTTGTCTCCAAGCTGCAAAAATGGTCTCCGCTTGGCACGGTGCCCTTCACTTATTGGTTCTCTCTACAGGCCTGAGTCTCTGACCTCTTCTCTGGCTCCCACATTAACCACAAAGGAAGCCTGGTTAGCAGCAGATGAAGCTATTTTTTTGCCTCTGCTTAAAGAGGAACTTGCTAACTTAGGAACTTTGCCCCGAGCTCTGTCCCTGGATGTTAGCCGGACATGGTGACTGTGGGTTTTCTGTGTCACAGCACCCCAGTACCTCTTGATTCTCTAAGGGAAGTGGGAATATGCATGTTAATCAAAACTGTTGCTTTTCACAGCAGGACCCAGGGCGAGGACATCAGGCCCTCCTGTGTTGCTGCCCCCTCCCCCCCACCTTTTCACCCTTGCTAAATGTCATACCTGGGGAGTTTTCTTAAGTGAGATCCATGTTGGCTGGGACTTCTCGTTTATTTTGAAGGTTCCGATGACTCCAACTTCTTAGACTCACTCTCAGATTACACATTGCCTCTTAGTAATGATGTGGCCATGGGATCTTTTCAAAATAACTCAACCCAGGGTTTCTTCACTGCCTCCCCCTCTAGTTTGACTTCCCACGCCATTTTCTGACCAGTTCTCGTTTCTCTTAGACTGACTCTGGAACACTTTATCTCCAACCTTGAAAGGACTCTGGGCATCCCAAATCCCAGGGTTCTACCAAATCCATATTTCTTCATGGATTTCTTAAGAGGCATCAGACCTCAAGGTCAGAGAACCCAAACCAGCACTCATGGGATAAAGATTCCAGGGGATAGAGCAATAGTACAGCAGGTAGGGCATTTGCTTTGCATGCAGTCAACCAGAGTTCAATCCCTGGCATCCCGTATGGTCATCTGAGAACCACCAGGAGTAATTCCTGAGAGCAGAGCCAGGAGTAACCCTGAGCATCTCCCAGTGTGACCCCAAAATGCTAAAGATAAAAAAGTACAGATTCTATCTGTGTGGCTTGAAGGCAGATTCTATATGCATGTCTGGTGGGAAGAGGTCAATGACAGATGGCCAGGGGTGCTGACGGGTCCCTAACTTTGTTGTCAGGTTTAGAGGTGGAAATTTTCTAGGAGGACATTGGACTCGAAGATGTCTATGGTAGCACCTGTGTTGGCTGGCCTGCTGTTACGTTTTAGACTCATTATATGTCATTTGGATGTTGGCATATGATCCTTGGGGTTCATTACTGTTGTTGAAAGGGTCAGAATATCTTCTTTTTTAAAGGTTAAATAATAATCTGTTGTATGGACATGAATATCTGTTTGTCCATCCCTCAGTTAATAGAGTTCTTTTACCTTTGGGCGATGGTCACCAATGCTGCTAAGAATTAGTAGCTCTCTAAGCTCTCACTTCCATTCTTAGGGGTATATATCCAGAAAAGGAATGGCTAGGGCTTCTGTCAGGTCTAGTTCTATTTTTTTCTACTTGTTTTCATAGCAGCAACACCACTTGACATTGCATGGCCCATCCCTTCTGTGCCACGACCCTGTGCAGCGGCCATGACTTCTTTATTTCCAGCCCCGAGAGTAAATGGTGGCAGGAAGCAGCCCTTCTCTTCTGCTCTGCAAACTGGTTCATATGAATCCCACGTTTCTGGTTGCAACGCACAGCCCTGACGAGCTTAGCTCAACTTGCTGTTGACGATCAGCCAACAAGCACATTCCTTAGCAGACTGGCCCTGTTATCAGCACGTGTTTGTCCTGCACCATAAATCCAGTGCATTTTAATCAATTCCCAGTAGTTCCCCCCAGAGCCCCTTTTCTCCTTATCTCACTCTTTTCTGCCAAACCCTCCACAATTTATGTGTTTGCTTTTTTGGTTCTGCTTTCAGCCCCCTCTGAGTTTCCTCTTTCCCACCAGGTCACTGTGGCCTTTGCGTGTCTTCTATAAATTTCATCTTCTATGTCAGAGACTCCTGGAGACGCCTGCTTTCTTGGGCCACACGTCTCCTCTAGCTGGCCCCAGCCCTTCCATCACCACACTCCTAGCTAGGGTCATTTGTCAAGCTCATGTCTTTGCAATCTGGGGGCTTAGGGTTTTTGTTGTTTTGTCCCCCCCCCCCCCCCAGCATTTCTCTCAGTCTTTTTGGCTATTTCCCAGCATAGGTCGCAGCTGGTGAGCCTTGCCAGGGAAGACCTACTGGACGCCTCCTCTGGCATCTCTGCACTCAGGGTGTGCTCCTGGAGAGGGTCCCTAGCACCTAGGGAGAGAGGACGTGGCAGGTTATGGAGAGAAGCACGTCTAGGTGCATTGTCCTGGGACACAGTGTAGAAGTTTGAGTATGGAGGCTGAGGGCATGCTAAGAAAATGCAAGCTTCTGCTTCTGCAGGTAGATTCCCCCTTTGCTCCCTAACAAGGAGATTGCACGAGGACATTCCACCTTGGCCATCATTGGTTGGAGCTGCAGATAAGACTTTGTGTCCAAGGTGGCTGAGAGACAAAGTCGTCTCAGGATCAACCACTAGGTGAGAAAGAAGAGAGGTGTCGAAGAATCTCCAGCTTTACCTGGGATCCAGAATCTCACTCTTCAACCACTGTGGCTTTTCCCAGGGTTTTCTTGGAACCACTTCTCCAGACATTAAGATTGTTACACAGATAAGAAGATGGGGGTGGAGGGCTCTCCTGGGCCAATTGCTGGAGTCACTGGGGCAGTGGAAGGAACACAGGTTTCTTTATTGGAGGATTTCTTTATTGGAGGACTTCTCCGAACGTTGCTGGAATGATGTGCTTGGCAAATCTCCAGGTGAGAAATCGAGTGTTCAGTGTTTATTTGACCGCAGAATATATTTTGGTTGTTGTTCTCCAGAATTTCTCCTGGGACTAGAATATGAAGAACCAGCTTTGAGAGAGAATACTGATCTTATAAATAGCTGTGCTTCACTCCTAAAGAATTCTGCATTATAAAAGAAAAAAGTAGCACATTGATAAGAATAGTTTACTTCACCATTGTGAATTATTGATGTTATAACCAGTAATTATTCACGGTCTCCATTCCAAGGGTGTTTGTACATGTGTTGTGTGTGTATGTGTGGCGTGTGTGTGGTGTATGTGGTGTGTGTGTTGCTATGGAGAAGTGGAAACTCACTGCTACCGGTTTTGTATTTTTTTTTTTTTTTGCTTTTTGGGTCACACCTGGCAATGCTCAGGGGTTACTCCTGGCTCTGCACTCAGGGAATTACTCCTGGCGGTGCTCAGGGGACCATATGGGATGCCGGGGATCAAACCCGGGCCGGCACAGGCCGGCTGCGTGCAAGGCAAATGCTCTACCCACTGGGCTATCTCTCAGCCTGGTTTTGTATTTTTTAATCTCCCTTCATGCTCCATACCTTCCTCTTCTTCTCCTTAGTTTTCCAACAAACAGTCCATTGTTCTTGGTCAGCATCTGGGAGGCCCCATTCTTGCAAACAGTATTCTCACCCTCAGTGTTCACTGCTGGCAGTCAGCATGGCCCACAGCTCCTTCTGCTCATCAGTGCCCTTCTGCAGCCCCCGTCCTGCTTGATGCCTCTCCCCACGCAGTGCTTCCCACCCTCTGGCCCAGCAGCTCTCTCAGGGAGATGTGGTGCTGAGGGCACAGCAGTGGCCTTGGGGCCCGCACATTCTATGGGTTGTCCTTCTCTTTCCTGATAGGGAGCACACACCTTTGGCCATAAATATTCTTCATCCGGATCAGCCCTAGAGTCTTCTCCATGGGTCTCTGTCCCATCTGCGTCCCCTCTGTGTGACTGTCTCCATAACTGTTAGTCTGGCTGATGGCATCTCCGCGGTGAACCTGGAGGCAAAGTGACTTTAAGATGAGAAGCATAGGGCGGAGCGATAGCCCAGCGGGTAGGCGTTTGCCTTGCACGGCCGGCCTGTGCGGGCCTGGGTTCGATCCCGGCATCCCATATGGCCCCCGAGCACCGCCAGGAGTAATTCCTGAGTGCAGAGCCAGGAGTAACCCCTGAGCATTGCCGGGCGTGACTCAAAAAAGCAAAAAAAAAAAAAAAAAGATGAGAAACATAGGGGCCAGAGGGATAGTCCAGCGGGTAGGGCGTTTGCCTTACACGTGGCCAGCCTGTGCCTGCCCGGGTTCGGTCCCCGGCATCCCATATGGTCCCCTGAGCACCGCCAGGAGTGATTCCTGAGTGCAGAGCCAGGAGAAACCCCTGAGCATTGAGCATTGCGGGTGTGACCCAAAAAAGCAAAAAAAAAAAAAAAATGAGAAGCATAGATGGGCTGTGAGATGTGGGGACCTTTCCAATTCCCTGTGCCCAACTGCCTGCCTGTACACCTCCACACAAGTCCCCCCTGCTCTGGGACTTGGGTCCCTAATAGTGAAGTTGTGTCCTTTGTTGTTCGCTGTCATGTGTTGCGACTCGGATGGAGCCTGAGGACACGGACGGTCTGTTCCCCCAGAGCCTCATGCTGCAGCACCTGGGAGATACTGGCTGTATGAGTCCAGAATCCCCCACCCCAGTTTATACTCTAGGGGCTGATCTCATCCTTCCCCCTGGAAATGCCTATATGGGGGCGACAGCAGGGAATGAGAGAGCCTCTCACTGAACCATCCAGGCTCGGGTGAGGGTCTGAACTCTCCCTGTCAGGACTTGTATGCTCCACAGCTTGGCCCAGACCTCCTCATTCTGGGTTCCCAGGGGGTGCCCTTGGCCCAGAAAGGGGTGCTGTCTCCCCATACACTCAGGAATTCCTCCCAGGTTAAACACAGAGAGCACCCTGGACTGGGAGTCAGGCCAGCTGCTTCCCTTCCACAGAAGGGGGAACATGAGCAGGCCACTGTCTAGCCTAGATGGCAGCTGTGCCCTCCAGACTGATGCCAGGCACCAGCCAGCAGCACCTCCATGTACTGGGGATCCCCAGCATCTCCTCTGAACCCCCTGTCCTCCTTGTGAGGTGACTGGGCTGAAGGAACATCTGGGACCTTCCTTCACTCCGGGTGCAGACAGCGTCTCCATGCTGCTGTTGCCTCCTCAGTCACACTCTGCCCCCCTACTTCAATCTGAGTATTTCAGTCTTCAATTTGAGAATCTGGGCTGCCTAAGACCCAGCCCTTGGGGAGGAGGACCTCCCCATCCTGGGGCTCCAATCCTGACTCCTAGAAATCCTTTGTTGACCTAGGGATTCACCCCTGACCCCTGGGAATCCTTTATACTGGGGATCCTCCCATGACCATGAGGATCCTTCCTTGGGACCTTCCCTCACCTTGGGAATCCTCCCTGGCCCTGAGATCCTCCCCTGACCTGAGGATCCTTTCCTGACCTTGGGACCTTCCCCTCACCTTGGGAATCCTCCCCTGGCCCTGAGATCCTCCCCTGACATAAAAATCCTTTCCTGACCTTGGGACCTTCCCTGACCTTGGGAATCCTCCCCTGGCCCTGAGATTCTCCCCTGACCTGAGGATTCTTTCCTGACCTTGGGACCTTCCCCTGACTTTGGGAATCCTCTCCTGATCCCAACGATCTTCCCCCGACCTGAGGATCCTCCCCTAACCCCAACGATCCTCCCCTGACCCTGAGGATTCTCTAACCCCAAGTTCCTCCTCCGACCCTGAGGATCCTCCCATGCCCCAGGAACCCTCCCTTGATCCCAGGGATCATCCCAGACCCTGAGAATCCTCCCCTGGCCCCGGGGATTCTTCCTGACCCCAGAGATCCTCCTTTGACCCCGGGATTCCTCTGGCTTCAATGCTTTCTCAGGACTGACACTCTCATGTCGCTCCCTCCTCTCATATTATGAACCATGTCATTTTGTCATATTCTTTCACACAAAGGTGTATCCTGTGTGTCTTAGACCATGAGACACACACCACACACACAAAATTACAAACTGCTCACACTCGCACATGTACACACATGCACACGCCGTATATACACACAACACACATGCATACACTACATACATATATGCACTCACACACATACTCACATGCTACATACCTATACACATGCAAACATACACACTTGCACACCACACACATGCAGCCACCCCCAACAATACACACACACACACACACACACACACTCACTCATGGCTCCCTGAATGCCTGTGCCGCTCGTGCCCAAGCATGGCTGTGAGGCGCATCCCAGGACAGGGAGAGCTGTTTGACTGTCGCTCTGTCCCCCGCGGCGCCATCCAGCTATTTATTTAGTAGCTAGATGCTGTTTGCATCAACAACTTTGCCTGATAGGCTGTTCTTCATGTTTATGATTCTTACTGTGAAAAAAAATTGCTTGCCTAACATCTGTTCTGAATTTGTTTTTCCTTTATTTTTATTTATCTATTCCCTATTGAATTAAATTTGCACCAAGGACAGTCCCTCGAATCGGGCGCCGGTGTCCCTCAGGATTCCTATCCACTTCAATACATCTCTTAATTACTCCTTTTTATGGCAGGGAGCTGGAGCGAGTACCGGCGCACACCACCAGATTGCTTTGTAGCCTACCTCAGCCTGTCCTCCTCTGGGGGCGCGTTTATTAACTGAATAAATTAAACAAACGGGTCTCTCTGAGAGGGGAGAGAGGATCTGTGGAGGACCTGGCTTTCAGAACGCTGTCCCCTTCATGCCATGGCCCCTTCCAGAGCTCCAGAGCTCTGTCCGGGAGGAACGGCCCTGAGTGGCTGTGGTGACTCTGGGATGCTGGGCCTGCCCACTGGGCCTGTCCATCCTGAGTCCTGAGTTGGAGCAGTGGGGGGTCTGGGCATTGCCTCCTGCCCAAGCCAGGAGCTGGGCAAGCCAAGTGGCACTTCTCAGCAGCACCCTGCACCCCGCATCCCTGTACCTCCTGGAGTCCCCACTTGCAAGTGATGGCAGAGGGGCTGGCGGGCAGGTGATCTGGGGAGGCCCCTGGTTCTTTTCCAGATGGACTTGTAGGAACTCGGAACTGAACCCTCAACCCTCACCACTTAGAAACCCTCCTAGTGGCCCAGCAGTATATTTCTAGAAGTAGCCTGGAAAGTCCTTAAAGCAGGATGGGATCACCTGCTTTTTCACCTGATATCCAGGGAATCTGCCAGGTGTGGGGACTGATCCTGAGACTCAAAGAAACCCCCCCAAGTCACCCAGGTCAACCTTTTCCTACCATGAGCTTCCCGAGTTTACTTGGGTGGGGGAGGGAGTGCCTGCCTCTTCGTGACTTTCCCACACTCGTCTCTTGGTCTGTGTCACCTTCCAAAGGCCCAGGGAGACAGAGGACAGCCTGTCTGTGTAGGAGAAGACACAGCTGGGACCCTTCTAGAATGTTCCACACACAGACTCTCAGTCTTCACTCTGGCAGTGTGGTGCTCCCTCCCGGAGGGACACTATGGGTCTGGTGTCTTTTCCTGAAGTAATGTGACTCCAGTCTTAAGGCAAATTCCCAGACAGGGGGAACAACCAGGGGGAACAACTGGCCAGGCAGGAGACTATTGAGGGAATGAATGAATGAATGAATGAATGAATGAATGAATGAATGACACTGAGTGGAGAGAGAATGAATGGTATGGAGCGGAAAGAGAATGAATGATGCTGAGTGAAGAGAAATGAATGGCACTGAGTGAGAATGAATGAATGGCGCTCAGTGGAGAGTGAGTGAATGAAAGGCGTTCATGGAAAGTGAATGAATGGTGCTCAGTGGAGAGAGAATGAATGCACGGATGCAGAGTGAACGAATGCTCTGACGCAGAGTGAGCGAGTGCTCTGACGCAGTGAGCAAAAGGCTCTGACGCAGTGAGTGAAGGCTCTGACGCAGAGTGAGCCAGTGCTCTGACGCAGAATGAGGGAGTGCTCTGACACAGAGTGAGCGAGTGCTCTGACGCAGAGTAAGCGAAGGCTCTGAAGCAGAGTGAGCGAAGGCTCTGACGCAGAGTGAGTGAAGGCTCTGACGCAGAGTGAGTGAAGGCTCTGACGCCAGAGTGAGCGAAGGCTCTGACGCAAGTGAGCGAAGGCTCTGACGCAGAGTGAGCGAGTGCTCTGACTCAGAGTGAGCGAATGCTCTGACGCAGAGTGAGCGAGTGCTCTGGACGCTGAGTGAGCGAAGGCTCTGACGCAGAGTGAGCGAAGGCTCTGACGCAGAGTGAGCGCCGTGCTCTGACGCAGTGAGCGAAGGCTCTGACGCAGAGTGAACAAAGGCTCTGGACGCAAGTGAACGAATGCTCTGACGCAGAGTGAGCGAGTGCTCTGACGCAGAGTGGAGCGAAGGCTCTGACGCAGAGTGAGCGAAGTGCTCTGACACAGAGTGAGCGAAGGCTCTGAAGCAGAGTGAGCGAAGGCTCTGACGCAGAGTGAGTGAAGGCTCTGACGCAGAGTGAGCGAGTGCTCTGACGCAGAATGAGCGAAGGCTCTGACGCAGAGTGAACGAAGGCTCTGACGCAAGTGAACGAAAGTGCTCTGACGCAGAGTGAGCGAGTGCTCTGACGCAGAGTGAGCGAGTGCTCTGACGCAGAGTGAGCGAAGGCTCTGACGCAGAGTGAGCGAAGGCTCTGACGCAGAGTGAGCGAAGGCTCTGACGCAGAGTGAGCGAAGTGCTCTGACGCAGAGTGAGCGAAAGTGCTCTGACGCAGAGTGAGCGAAGTGCTCTGACGCAGAGTGAGCGAAGTGCTCTGACGCAGTGAGCGAATGCTCTGACACAAAGGCTCCGGACGCAAGTGAACGAATGCTCTGACGCAGAGTGAGCGAGTGCTCTGACGCAGAGTGAGAGAGTGCTCTGACGCTGAGTGAGCGAAGGCTCTGACGCAGAGTGAGCGAAGGCTCTGACGCAGAGTGAGCGAAGGCTCTGACGCAGAGTGAGCGAAGGCTCTGACGCAGAGTGAGCCCGAAGGCTCTGACGCAGAGTGAGCGAAGGCTCTGACGCAGAGTGAGCGAATGGTGCTGACGGTTCTGAGTGCAGAGCGGGCCACAGTATGGATATGGAATTTCAGGCTCACACAGGAGCCTGGTCTGGGAGAGCAGGAAGAGGAAGAACTTTTCGTGCAAGCCCAACCCGGGGAAACGCCTGGGTGGGGACAGGTGGGGGATGGATGTGGCACTGGACTCCGAGACAGCTGCTGGGCACTATGGCCTGGGAGCTGCGACCTGTCCCTCTGGCCTTTCCTGCAGGAACCCAAGCCACGCGGGGGCTGCAGCCCTCGGAGGATTCTTTTCGCAGCAGTGGCAGAGCCCTGGCTTCGAGTGGGGAAGTGCCTGCGCCCGCGGGCTCAGGTCCCTGCAGGTGTCGTCACCGCAAGGAGCGCACACAGCAGAGCTGGTGGGCCCGGCTTCCCGGTGGGGGACAGAATAGAGAGTGGGCCGCATACCTTACAATAGACAGATGGAGGGAGCGCAGGAAAGAGCCAGTGTGCAGACACGAGGCAGAGCTCTGCCAGGCTCAGCAATGCCGGGAGAGGGCCCGGCTGCTGAGAGGGTCAGAAGCACCTTCCAGGCCCACGGGTGACTCGGACCCTCCTGTCTTACTCCCTGCACCGGGAGCTCTGCCTGCTTCTTGGGGTGCTGGATTTTGCCCTCTTAAGTTCGCAGGGGCCAGGAGCCTGCCATCAGCAAGACCGCTGGAGGTCAGCAGCAGAGGAGAGCTGGACCTGGGGCCAGGGAAACCGCCAGCAAGGCTGGCCTGCAGGGATTCCCACATGAACCGGAGACTGGGGCCTCTGGGGACGGTCACCAAGAAAGTGCAAACTGGGAGTGGGGTGCAGGTACAAGTAACTTGCCATGGGCTTCGGCTTTCCAACTGGGTGCTGAAGCAGCGCTGGGTGCCGTGGTGGATTCACTGGGACTTCCTGGGACATTCTGCATCTTCCTGGAGAGCACAGCGACATCTGTTGGTCCCCATGAGAACTGCTTCCTATTTAGGCGCGCCACCCCGCCCCCACACCTTTTTCTTTTAAAAAATTATTTATTTATTTTTTAATTGAATCACCGTGAGATACACAGCTACAAAGTTGTTCATAATTGAGTATGACTGAAACTCAATCAGGAACAACTCTGTAACTGTGTATCTCATGTTGATTCAATTAAAAAAAATAAATAAGCCACTGGTAAAACTTTTATAAGGAAAAAAAAACCAACCCCATCAAAGAATGGGGGAGAAGAGATGAGCAGAAACTTCCTTTTCTTCTGGCAACTGTTCCCTCCCCCAAATGTCCACTGTGTTGGCAAGACTTGTGTACTCATGAAGTTATTTGACCCTAACTGCTTAAAATAATGAGAATTTGGGGATGACTTCTGCCTGGGGAAGGCTGTGAAAAGGTACAATGACTTTAAGAGTGCAGGACATGGGGATCTCTGGGGTCCATGGGGGAAGAGGAGCCAGCAGGGAGAGGGGGGACAAGCTCTCTTGATTTGTTGCTTTGAATAACAGACTCACTGTGGGGAGCACTGAGTCGGAGCTGGGCAATGTGACCAGTTTCTGGTGGACAGAGGGAGACGTGGCCTAGAGATGGGAGTGTCTTGGGGACAGAGCTCCACTGGGAAGGGGTCACTACTTAGTAAGAGGAGACTGGGCTGGTGGCATCAAGCCCCCCCAACTCCACAGGTCCTGCCATACAGTCTCCCAGTACTGTGCAGGGCCAGGCATCAATGTCCTCCCAGGCTGGCCTTATCCCCTGCAATTCCCCATAAGCCCAGAGGCAGGAACCATCCCCCACCAGTGCCCAGAAACCCCCTTTCTTCTCTGTTCCTCCTTCCCATGGGCCGACTCTCCTTCCTGGAACAGCGTTTCTCTTCTCCTGCCTGCTGAACTCTGACAGGGTCTACTCCACTGATGGTGCTGATCTCCGGGCCGCCTTTCCTCACATTTCAGATTTCCCAGGGATATTATGAGGCCTTTCCCCTCCCCCTCTCACTTCCCCTTCCCACCCCAATGGCCAGTGCAGACTGAGCTTGGAAAAAGCCTTCTGAAGAAGCTTAACAGTGAGGCTGGGCCTTTCCACTCCTCTGGGGAACTTGACCTTCCTCTGGTATTGGGGTATCCTAACGACCAGCCTTTCAGCTCAGGCATTCCTGCCAGGGACAGGCACCCCACGAGTAAGAGCCATAGCCTCCAGGCCACCTCCCTTCCCTGGATGCAGTAGCGAATCACTGGGGTTGAACTCACAGGTCAGTCCTGTGTTTCTGTTGTTGTTTAATGAAAACCACTAATTAAACCAGCCAGAGGAGGGTTATTTTTATCTGCACAATCCTTCTCTGATTTGCCTAAATGTTCTCCTCAGCCAGGTGCTGGGATGTTGAATAAGCCAATTCCCACATGCATAAATAAATATAAATGAATGACTGGTTAAGAATTTTTTTGCTCCCAAAGGTAGAGCTGTGCATATTTGGGTTGGAGAGAAGCAAGGCCCTGATTCCAGAAACTTCTGGAATTTAGGTGGGCAGGGGCTTCAGCCCTCTTAACAAGTCAGTGCTGTGTATGACCACCTTTGCAAACAGAGTCTGGGGCAAGAGGGATAGAACATTGCTTTATGTGCAGCTGGTTTGATCCTTGACGCCACTCAAGGTCCCAAACCCTGCCAGGAGTCAACCCTGAGCAGCACTGGGGGTGACTCAAAAACCAAAAATAAATAAGGGTGAAATCCCTGCATGGGCAGCCCAGCTGTTCTCATCCCCAGACTCTGGAATGTTCCTGAGGCCATGGCCGCATGCCCACTTGGCAGCATGGAGGGGGCTCACGGCTCTGACTGGGATCTCTTACTCAGCCTCAGTTTCCCATTCTGCCAGGTGGGGGGACTGGGCCGCCCTCCTTTCACACACCCCCACCCCCCTGCATCCATTTAGCATGAGGAAGTTCCTCAGAAGCAGCTCTGGTGGCTGTGAAAATCCGGTCTGAGTTCAAGTTGGTGGTTCCCGCAAAGGTTCAGGGCACAGAACCTTCCCCGCCTGGGTTCGCGGGTGCTTGCCTCCACCTCTAGCCTTTTGTGATGAATTCAGCGCAGAACAGGCTGTTGTGTCTAAATGAGCTCAAGGTTTGCTAATGAACGCTGGGGCCGTCAGTCCGGCGGCTGCGGCCTCATTTGAGTCGTTTGGGTGTGCGTGGGTTGAAGCAATGAGTGTGCTCATGGAAGGACTTACAAATGGGTTCATTATCGTTTTCCCAGCAAGCTTTAGCTCTGTATTTCCTACAAAGTCTGTTTCTATCAAGATTTCTGTTGTTATCAGCTGCTATTTTAAGATTGTCTGGACTACGGCGAGGGCCCCAAATTGTGTGAGATAAAGTGGGAAGGGCTACACATGTTGAAACCAAGCCATCAGCCTGTGATTTTATCTTTCACAACGTAAGGCTTGCAGTGATGCTGTGGACCAAGAATGGAGAATGACGCTCTCCAGAACCAACAGAAGCGGCCGGAGCTTCCTATTAGCCCAGTCCGGCGGCTCCGGGAGACACAGCGGCCACTTGACCCAGTCTCAGATCTGCAGTACTCAAGGGTCCTGAGAGGTGCATGCCGGGTTATGCCCATTCCACTCCGGATAGCGCTGGCAGGCGGAGCAAAGAGTGGGGCATTATCCCGACGGCATTTCAGAACAGCGTGGAAAGGGGAACAGCAGACAAAAGTGGCGCCACTCCCGGAAAGCGCCCCACCCCAAGGAAAGGCAGACAAATGATTCTCATTTCTATTGTTCACCCTTGAAGATTTTTTTCCAGGAGCTCCCTAAACTACAGATGAGGGTTTGCGTAAATATAAATGCCCCAGATTGCACCATTTACATGTAAAACGGGGCCGGTTTTTCTCACGAGGTTCATAAAGTAGCTCTGGAGCCGTTCTGAAGGAATTGTGTCAAAATTGTTTTTAGCATTAGCATATTACTGGGGAAAAAGCACAAAAGACTCCCCAGGTGCCCACTTGGAAGGGCAACTTTCATTTGAATGTAGAAGTGTTCTTTTTCTTTCTTTCTTTTTAAAAAACCCAGATGATGTGTAAACTTATTTGGGAAAAAGCTAAATCCCTACAAATATATTGCCAAAACATGTGTGTGCCCCTGTGGAAAATGCTTTCACTTAGATCCAAGAATGTGGGAAGATGAGAATGGACTTGAGCTTCGTTAAGTACAGAGCAGGGTTTTTGACTTGGGGTTTGTGGGTTCCCAGCCTGATTACCCTAACTCACATTAGAATCCACTGAGAATTAGTGTTGAAGCTAGGAATGGTCCCACCCCAGACTCCAGGCAGGAATGGGGGGGGGTGTGGAGGGAAAGGGGACTATGATGCCAGGCGGCTCTGATGTCTGAATACACAGAGGCTGACAGACATGGTCAGGAGAGATTGGGGGGGCAGCTTCCAGCAGGAGGATCCAGAGTGTTAAAATGCAGGTTCCAGGGGCCAGAGAGACAGCACAGTGGGTAGGGTGTTTGCCTTGCATCTTGCAGAACTGGGTTCAATCCTTCGGCATCCCATATGGTCCCCGAGCACCACCAGGAGATATTCCTGAGTGCAGAGCCAGGAGTAACCCCTGAGCATTGCCGGGTGTGACCCAAAAAAGCAAAAAATATAATAATAATAATAATAATACACAATAATAATAAATGCAGGCTTCAGGGCTAAAGAGTAGTGTGGTGGGTAGGGCATTTGTCTTGCACGTGGCCAACCTGGGTTCAATCCCTGGCATCCCTATGGTCCCAGGCACCACCAGGAGTAATTCCTGAGTGCAGAGCCAGGAGTAACCCCTGAGTATCGCCAGGTATGACCCAAAAAAGCTAAATAAATAAATTATCTGCAAGTGATTTTATATTTAATAAATAAATAGATCATCTGAATAAAATAATAAATAAACAATACAAATGGAATAATAGATAAATATATAATAAAGGTCCCTGGGCCCCATTCAGGCCTGATAGAGCCAACTTGGTGAGGAGCAGACCTGACTCTAAACTTTATTAGCGCTCCAGGGGACTTTTAGCTTCAATTTTTCAGACTATAGAGTCACAGAAAGTTGCACACAAATGTCTGGTAAGGGCCTCTGCACACTCTATCCAGTTTCTCCCACGGTAAATTCTAGGAGACTGACCTTGGTTTTTCGTGCACAATATTTGTTTGGCTTTCATCACTGTGTGTATGTTATGTGTATGTGTGTTTGTGTGTGTATGTGTTTGTGTGTATATGTGTGTATGTGTGTGTATGTGTATATATGTGTGTGTTTGTGTGTATGAATGTGTATATGTGGGTGTGTTTTTTGTGTATGTGTGTGTGGCGTTCTATTTCATTTATCACTTTCATAGGCTGTGTGTATGCTCACCGTTGTCCCATCAGTATTAGACTCCTTCCTGTCCCACTTCATAGCCACACCAGCATACCATCAACTCTGTCCCTAACCCCTGGCAACTGCCAACCTGCTGTGCTCTCTCATTATTTCCAAGATTCTGTATAAATGGATTCATTGAATTCGAATCCTTTTGAGATTCGCTTTTTTTCAGCTGCATGATTCTGTTGAGATAATCCCAATCATTCATTGCATGAGTCCATTGTCTTTTATTTTTGGCTCTCACAGCCAAGTTTTTGATTGTACAGAGAGCTGCTACTGTTTGTTAGACCATCCTCTGGTTGAAGAACCTTTGAGTTGTTTTCAGTTTTTGTCTGCTATGAATACAAGTGCAATGAATACTTACGAACATGTTTTTGTGTGAATATAAGTTTTAATTTCCCTGAGATAAGTGCCCAAGTGTTGTTGTTTTTGGTCATGTGGCAAATGAAAGTTTAGTTTTATTGTTTTGGGATGGGCACACCTGGTCATGCTTAGGAGTTTCTCCTGACTGCACTCAGGAATTACTCCTTGGGGGTGCCCAGATGACCATATAGGCCACATGCAAGGACTGACCCACTGTACTATTCCTCCAGCTCCTTGAAAGTTTAGTTTTATATGAAACTGTCAAACTATATTCCAAAGTAACTTGGTACCATTTACATTCACACCAGCCATGTATGACTGTACACGCTCACCAGGTTTGATATTGCATCATGTATATTACTCATTCTGATATATGCCTTCTGGTAGTTTTAATTTGTATTTGCCTAATGGCTAATGGTGTTGAACCTCTTTTCTAGTGCTTACTTGGTATCTAGATCCAATTTAGCAAAACATCAGTTCCTATTTTTTGCTCATTTGTAAAAATTGATTTATTTAACTGTTGTATTTTGGGAGTTCTTCATATATATAGTCTAGACGCAAGTACTTTGTCAGATGCATGACATGCAAACATTTGTTCAATCTGTGTTTTGTCTTTTCATTCTAGCTGTGTCTTTCAATAAGAAAATTTTGGAAAAACTTGAAAACTCATTGATTGGTATCTCCTGTAGATGGCGCTTTTGGTGTCAACTGCAATAAATCTTTGCCTAGTCTTTGTTTTAGTTTTATCCTTTAATTTACCTGCTCTTTGGTACCAAAGATTTTCCTGATTTTTTCTAAAAGTTTTATGTTTCATATTTAAGTGCATGCTCTATTTTGAGTTAATATTTAATCAATATAACAAGCATTCCCCACCCTCGCCCTCATCCCAATGTATTTCTTGGTAGAGGGTTACCTGCTGGTGCTCAGTACTTATTCCTGGCTCTGTGTTAAGGGGTCAGACCTGGTGGGGCTTAGGAGACCATATGTGGTACCAGGGACTGAACCTGAGTCAATTGCATACAAGGCAAGTGCTCTACCCCCACCCCATGCTGTCTGTCTGTTGCCCCCCATCAGTGTATCTTAGTGACTCTTGCACCACTTCCATAAAGGGCTGTCCTTCCACTAATTGCTTCTGCATCTTTGTCAAAACTCAGTTGAGGGTTTGTGTGGATTCATTTCTGGGTTCTGTATTCTGTTCCATCCATACCCACTTATGTCTGTCTCTCTGCCAATACCACACAGTCCTCATTACTGGAGCCAGGTTTTGGACATTGGAGGACTGACTTCTTCTGCTTCATTCTTTTCAAATGTACTTTTGGCATTCCGGAGTCTTATGCTTTTCCACAGCAATTTTAGAATAAACCTTTTTTTCCTGCCTACAAAGATTCTAGCGGTAGTTTTGATAAGAATTTCATTGATTGTATAAATCAGTTTTCAGAGAACTCCCATCTTTATGCGTGGAGCATGAATATGGTCTGTCTTTCCATTCAGGTTTTCTTTGACTTCCTTCAGTAGAATTGCTAGTGACTTTGTCTTTGTGTGTTGATTTCTACCTGTTCATGGTATTAGGATATAAACGTGCTGCTGTATGTGTGTGTGCGTTTGTGTGTTTTAATATGGATTTCTGAAACCTTGCTAAAATCTTTTATGAAGATTTTTTACTTGCTTTGTTTTTTTTTTGGGTCACACCCAGTGATGCTCAGGGGTTACTCCTGGCTCTGCACTCAGGAATTACTCCTGGCTGTGCTCGGGGGACCATATGAGATGCCGGGGATCGAACCCGAGCCGGCACGGGCCGACCATGTGCAAGGCAAACGCCCTGCCGCTGGGCTATCGCTCTGGCCCCTATGAAGATTTTTAAGAATCTGGATTTTTAAAAATTCCTTAGGATCGTCCATGTGAACAATCATGTCATTTCAAAGTATGGGTCATTTTATTTGTTATTTTCCTATCTGTATGCTTTTTATTTATTTTTATTGTTCTACAACAGGCTAAAACTTCTAGTCTTGAACAAGAATAGAGTGGAAACCTTATTTTTTTTTGCCTCTTTTGCGGAGGTGACATACGTGGTAATGCTCCAGGGTTACTCCTGGCTCTGCACTCAGGATTTAGTCCTGGTGGTGCTTGGAGGACCATATGGGATGCTGGGGATGGAACCCGGATTGGCCACATGCAAGGCAAACGCCCTCCCCACTGTGCTATCATTCTGGCCCTAGAATAGAAATTTTTTCATGTTCCATATCTTAGGAGAAATAAGTCTTTTGTCAGTAATTATGATACTTGATTTTTTGGGGGATAGGCTTCATGTTTCTTTCTTTTCTTTCTTTCTTTTTTCTTTTTTTTGCTTTTTTTGGGTCACACCCGGCGATGCTCAGGGGTTACTCCTGGCTCTGCACTCAGGAACCACTCCTGACGGTGCTCGGGGGACCATATGGGATGCCGGGGATAGAACCCGGGCGGCATGGGCCGGCCACGTGCAAGGCAAACGCCCTACCCGCTGGGCTATCACTCCGGCCCCATAGGCTTCATGTTTCAGAAGTATCTTGTAAAGTTGAAGCTATCCTCAATTCTGAAGAAATTTTTGCAAAACTTTTCCTACAACTGATCACATAATCCTCACATTTTTTAGAGTCAATATGGTGAATTACATTATTTTAAAGAAATTCTTGAACCAACTATATATATATCTAAAATAAATACCACTCGGTTGTGGTGTAGACTCTTTTAAAAAAATACATTACAAGATTTAATTTGCTGACATTTTGTGTCGAATGTTATAAAGGATATTGGTCTAGTTATTTTTTCTGCAGGTCTCTTATAGGTTTGGGTATTACAGTAATATTGGCCTCATAAATTAAATGAGGAAGTGTACCTTCCTCTTTTATTTTCTGAAAGAGTTTCTAATCTATTGCTAATTCTTCCCTAAGTGTTCAGCAGAATTTTCTGTTGAAACATATGAGAAGGGTGTAATTTTTGAAATTTTAGAATATGGGTTTGGTTTTTTTATGACCATAGACTAATTCAGATTGTTTACTCTTGAGCTTTTACAGATTTTTTCCCTGTACTTAAGAAATTGATCCACTTCCTCTGTGCTGTCCAGTGTATGGAAGTCACATTGTCTGCCTTCGTCCCTTCTCTTGATTGACCTTAACCCTAACCTAACCCTAACCCTAACCCTAACCCTAACCTAACCCTAACCCTAACCTAACCCTAACCCTAACCTAACCCTAACCCTAACCCTAACCCTAACCTAACCCTAACCTAACCTAACCCTAACCCACCTGTAGTGACGTCCTGCTTCATTTATGATACTGATCATTTGTGTCATGTCTTTTTTTTTTTTTTTTGGGGGCCACATTCAACAGTGCTCAAGAGCTGACTCAGTGCTTGAGGGTTACTAAGAAAAGTGCCATGTGGGACTGGGGATTGGAACTGGGCCTCCTGCATGCAGAGCTTATACTCAGCCCTTAGCACTGCCTTCTGAGTCCCCTGGTTCTTGAGAAGAAGCTGGTGTTCCCCGTCTGGTGTTTCCTATAGTTGATACATGGCTTCTCTATGACTTTCCCAAGTTTCTCTGCTTTCAGTTTAGCGTTGTGTTTCTTCACGGATTTCTTTGGTTCGTCTAATCATGCATTCATGTAGCTTCTAGAATCTGTAAGTTTATGTTCTTAGCCAAATTAGGGGGATTTTTCTAGCCAGTATTACTTCAGCCCAGACAATGTTGAAGCATGTTCTCAGTTAGCAAAGTATTGCTAGCGTGGATTGTAGAGCCTTGGCACAGCACCTCACTGACTGTATACAAAAGGCTGTGAAAGTCCCTTTCCCCCTTTCTTTTATCTTTCATTTTTGTTTGGGGTCACATCTGGTGTTGCTCAGGGCTTACTCTTGGCTCTTGTCCAGGGATCACTCTTGGTGGTGCTCAGGCAACCACATGGGGTGCTGGGGATCGAATCTATGAGGGCTGTGCACAAGACAAATGCCCTACCCATGACACCTCTCCAGCTCTAAAAATCCATTTATTTAAAAAAAATAGAGGGGAGCCGGAGTGATCGTCCAGCAGGGAGGCCATTTGCCTTGCATCAGGCCAACCGGGTTCGATCCCCAGCATCCCATATGGTCCTCCAAGCACAACCAGGAGTAATTCCTGAGTTCAGAGCCAGGAGTAACCCCTGTGCATTGCCTGGTGTGGCCCCAAAAGGCAATAAATAAAATAGTAATAAAAAAGAGAATGTCCACAGATATCTCTCAAGAGTCTCAGAACCTTCATACCATTTTTATCGAATTTCATTAAAACATGGGTGAATGCCCTTATTGGATTATTTCTGGTCTTCTTTGTTAAAACTACAGTAAGTGAATTTGTATCCTTTCTTTCCTACCAACATTGCTGCTGAATCTGTGACCCGAGAATCTCACCAACAGTTTGAGAAACACGATCCCTACTCAGATGAGAAGTTTCTAAGATGTGCTACATCATTTCTTTCCTTTTCAGTTTTCCCTAGTCAGTAAAAAGGGAAGAGTTAAAAAAAAACTAGAGGCACTTTAAAGTTAATCTAGCCCGTGTAGGTTTCAGTACCCTGGTGTTTGGGAATGATTCCATAGAATTTGTTTAATTTGAAATGTTAGTCATAATTTATGGGCTGTATTAGTTGGCTAGGCTGCCAAAATGAGAGCAAAAATAAAGCCATTTTTTTGTTTATGAAGAGTCCAGAGGAACTAAGCATTCAAAGTAAACGTTGCTGCTTTCACATCTGTGACTTCACCCTTTCAAATCTGTTTCTTGCTGCTCTGAGCTGGATATGCCAACAATCAATTACCTCCTGAACATATAATCTCAAACCCTACAAACATGGCTTTATGCGGCAGGCCCGCCAGGCACCATTGTGCTTTGCTTTCTACAGTTGGCAGCTGAGACCTCAGCGTGCCCTGGGACAGGCTTGGCCCTGGGCCAGGGCACAAGCTGACCCTCTCCTGCCTGGTCGACCCATGGCCCTCATTGCCCTTTGCCCCCTTGCCTCTTTGCGACCTTCCTGGGCTGACTCATTACCTTTTAGAATTCAGCCTGAAAGCATCAGCTCTGGGAACCCTTCCTTCCCTCTCCTCCCAACTCTGAGTTGCATGGCGTCCAGTGTCACCCTCAGCTTCTCACATGTCCCACTGCATGACGATGACCCAAGTGTGACTCCAGCCAGGCTGTGAGAGCTTGATGAACAGGCACGTTGGATTGCCTTTGTGCCCTCAGAGCACTAACAAATATAATGAGACACAGATTCCAACACATCTTCGTTAGGTGTGCTGCCACCGCTAACTTGTGAGCCTTCCTCCACGGCTGCTTCAATGACCTGAGCCTCCATGGGCTCCTCCATCTCTGGGAGTGGTGAGCAGATGTTTTATTCTTCCCCAGAAGGTGGAATTTTATCAAATTCTGCACAGCATTTGCTAATTCACTTAAGATGTTTTTCAAGAGTCACTGTATGAAAATTGTTGGCTGACTTTTGCTAGAATGCCTGCCTCTCTCTATTTTTAGAAAACATGGATGACACAGATTGCTGCCATTTTTTTTTTAATCTTGTCATGGAAGGTTTCCCTGTCCTGGTTAGGAGGAATCCCTTAACTGGGTTTCTGTGTACAGATCTGTCTTCCCTATCCAGCTCTAAGCTCCTTTGTGTGCGGGGCCAGGAGGGTGCTGGGAATGTGTCTTGTTAATTCCAGAGTCTCAGGGATGGGTCCAAGGTGGGAGTCCATAAGCGTGGGGTGAAGTTGGAGGTTAGACATCACAGCCCCTCTTCTGTGCTCTTGATAAAAACAAGCCTTTCCTCTTCTTCCCTCTTTATTTTCCAATGATCTCTCGTCCTTTCTTCTAACCCCCCAGGGATTCCTTTTGGAAAAAAAGAAATGAATAGTTGACTCTGACACATTTTCAAGACTTTTTGTCTTTACTCCTCCCAGGTACTACCTTGGTCGTCGGATGTTTATCGTTATCTCTGACCCAGACATCATCGAGCAGGTGTTGGTTAAGAAATTCAGTAATTTTAACAACAGAATGGTACGTCATTTTTGTTCTGTGTGTGGGAGAACCTTCTGAGAGAAAGACCTAAGAGGAAATGTCTGCTGGCTCTTGGGGCCAGAGCGATAGAGCATTTGCCTGGCATGCAGCCGAACCCAGGTTTGATCCTCGGCATCCCATTTGCTCCTCTGAGCACTGATGGGAGTAATTCCTGAGTGCAGAGCCAGAAGTTACCCCTGAGCATTGCAGGCTGTGACCCAAAAAGAAAAAAAGGTCTGTCTGGTTGCTATGGATACCATCAGGCCTCTCATCAGCTTTAGATTGTTTTCACTCAATATGGAGCTTCCCCCTGAACCTTTTTGTAAAAGAAATATACTGAGCAGGTGTCAAGATGGCATTTCTATCCAGGACATGTTGTATCTAAGAAAATTGAAAGCAAGAAACTTCCTAAAAGCTTCAGAGGAAGTTGAAGGAATCTGAAAACACTGTCAAGGGTCTGAGGAAATGGGCAAAGGAAATAACTCTCAGAAGGATGCAAACATCCCGGCCTCCCGTGTTTCCGTGAGTCCTCAGTGACACTAGGGAGAAAGTGTGACCCCAAGTAAGGAGGTGGCCCTGTTTGTCAGAACAAGTCTCCACCCACTAGAAGGTCATGCGTCCTCCATCTGTTTCAGGGGAGACTCAATCTTTAATCTCTGAGGAGAAATGGAAAGGTGACAGCGAATGGCAGAGTCAGTGTGTGTCCACTTTATATTGAAGTGATGAGAGGGAATTCCTAGAATAGAACAAGCCATCTGTCTATCAGATCCTCCCTCCCCCCTCCCTCCCTTCCACCCTCCCTCCCTTCACCCTCCCTCCCTTCCTTCCTCCCTCCCTCCATCCCTTCCTTCCTTCCTTCCTCCCTCCCTCCCTCCTTCCTTCCTCCTTCCTTCCTTCCTCTCTCCCTTCCTTCCTCCCTCCCTCCTTCCTTCCTCCCTCCCTCCCTACTTCCTTCCTCCTTCCTTCTTCCCTCCCTTCCTTCACCCCTTCCTTCCTTCCTCCCTTCCTTCCTTCCTCCCTTCCTTCCTCCTCCCTTCCTCCCTCCCTTCCTCCTCCATTCCTTCCTTCCTCCTCCTTCCCTCCCTTCCTTCCTCCCTCCTTCCCTCCTTCCTTCCTCCCTTCCTTCCTCTCTCTCTCCCTTCCTTCTTTCTCTCCCTCCCTCCCTTCCTCCTTCCTCCCTCCCTCCCTCTCTCCCTTTCTTCTCCTCCCTCCTTTCTTCCTCCCTCCTTTCTTCCTCCCTTCCTTTCTTCCTCCCTCCTTCCTCCTTTCTTCCTTCCTTCCTCCCTCCTTCCTTCCTCCTCCATCCCTCCTTCCTCCTTCCTCCCTCCCTCCTTCCTCCCTTTCTTCCTTCCTTCCTCCCTCCCTCCCTTTCTTCCTCCCTCCCTCCTTCCTCCCTTTTCTTCCTTCCTTCCTCCCTCCCTTCCTTCCTCCTCCATCCCTCCCTTCCCTTCCTCCCTTCCTCCCTCCCTCCTTCCTCCTTTCTTCCTCCCTCCCTCCCTTTCTTCCTCCCTCCCTCCCTTTCTTCCTCCATCCCTTCCTTCCTCCCTTTCTTCCCTCCTCCCTCCTTCCTCCCTTTTCTTCCTTCCTTCCTCCTTCCTTCCTTCCCTCCCTCCATCCCTCCTCCCTTCCTCCCTTCCTCCCTCCCTCCCTCCTCCCCTTTCTTCCTTCCTTCCTCCCTCCCTCCCTTCCTTCCTCCCTCTCTTCCTCCCTTCCTTCCTCCTTCCTGCCTCCCTCCTTCCTCCCCCCTTCCTTCCTCCCTCCATCCCTCCCTCCTTCCTCCCTCCCTCCCTCCCTCCTTTCTTCCTTCCTTCCTCCCTCCCTCCCTTCCTTCCTCCCTCTCTCTTCCTCCTTCCTTCCTCCTTCCTGCCTCCCTCCCTTCCTCCCTTCCTTCCTTCCTCCCTCCCTCCCTTTCTTCCTCCCTCCCTCCCTCCTTTCTTCCTCCCTCCTTTCTTCCTCCCTCCTTCCTCCCTCCCTCCCTTCCTCCCTTTCTTCCTTCCTTCCTCCTCCCTCCCTTTCTTCCTCCCTCCCTCCCTCCCTCCCTTCCTCCTTTCTTCCTTCCTTCCTCCCTCCCTCCCTCCCTTCCTCTTCCTTCCTTCCTCCCTCCCTCCCTTCCTCCCTCCCCCCTCTCTCCCTCCCTCCCTCTCTCTCCCTCCTCCCTCCCCCCTTCCTCCCTTTCTTCCTTCCTTCCTCCCTCCCTCCCTCCCTTCCTCTTCCTTCCTTCCTCCTCCCTCCTTCCTCCCTCCCTCCCTCTCTCCCTCCCTCCCTCTCTCTCCCTCCTCCCTTCCTCCCTTTCTTCCTTCCTTCCTCCCTCCCTCCCTCCCTTCCTCTTCCTTCCTTCCTCCCTCCCTCCTTCCTCCCTCCCTCCTCTCTCCCTCCCTCCCTCTCTCTCTCCCTCCCTCCCTCCCTCCCTCCCTCCCTTCCTCCCTCCTTCCTTCCTTCCTTCCTTCCTTCCTTCCTTCCTTCCTTCCTTCCTTCCTTCCTTCCTTCCTTCCTTGTTTTTGGGCCCCCAATGGTGCTTAGGAATCACTACTGATTCTGCACTCAGTGGTCAGTCCTGGCAGGGCTCAGAAGATCATTATGAGATGTCAAGGATTAAACTGAGGTCAGCTGTGTGCAAGGCAAGTACCCTACCTACTGCACTATCTCTGTCCTACTGTGTTTTGGGGCCATACCTGGCAATGCCCAGGGCTTACTGAGGTTCTGCAGTCAGGAATTTTTCCTGGCTGTGTTCAGGGCACCATATGCAATGCCAGGAGTGGAACCCAGGTTGGCCATGTGCAAGGCAGGTGCCCTCCCCACTGTGCTGTCTCTCCAGGAACCCCACATCTGCTTTTCTATGGTCTTTAAGCCAGCTCTACATTTATGATGAAACAATTGTGACTCCATTTTGGAAACACACACACATAAAATAACAACAACAACATCTTTGGATTTGGGTTTTTCTCATGGGTTTTAAAAGTCAAATCCAACTGGGTTCCATGGTCCCTCTCATCCATATGCTTATTTCTCCGCTGGAAGAATTCCGGGAGATTAGCGAGGCGTGATTTCTCCTCGCACCGCCATTGCCTCTGATCAGCCATGTTTACTTAAGTGTTCAGCCATCGGCTTTATTATACATTCAGTCAGTAAACATTAAACGTTTCCTCTGTGCGAGCTCCTACATAATGGTCCCTGGTGAGACAGAAAAGACCTCAGCGGATTAGTTTGATGCAGTAAGTGAGAAGGAACTTAAATAATAGACTTTCGTTTGCCACACTGAGCTCTCTTGCTTCCAGCCCGAGGGTTGGCGTCCCGGTGGGCCTTGGGGGCACAGTGGCCCTGCATAGGGAGGCAGTTTTAGTTATGAATAGTGGGGTGAGCTCACAGCCTCTCTCTAGGAGTGTAGGGCAGGCACATGGAGTCTGCGTGTGGTTCAGTATCAAGCAAACCCTTGAATTCCAGAGTTGCCCAATGACATCAGACCCAGCCCCTTCCTGCTCACTTTCCCCTTCTCTTTTCTGTGGCCACGTTCTGGGGGTTTCTCCTTCTGTGGTGTCTTTCTTCCAGACACCTCAAGCCTCACTCGGGGCATAGGGCCACCTCAGCACAACCTAAATTCCAAGTCTGTATTCTCAAGAGAAGGGTGGGGTGGAGAGATAGTTCAGAGAGTAGGGAGCTTGCCTTGCACACCGCTGACCTGGGTTTGATCCCTGGTACCCTATAGGGTCCCATGAGTCCCACCAGGAGTTATGCCAGATCACAGAGCCAAGAGTAGTAACCCTCCAAGTTGACTGTGAGTTCCTTGAGGACAGGATTCCTCTCTTTGTCTTGAGACTTGTTTTGTGCCCAGAGTACAATAAATGCCCAATACATGTTCTCAGCTTGATCACGCAAAGACACGATTCAGAGCTGACCAACAGATTCCTAAGCCCTATGTCAGAGGTCATGTGGTTACCACAGGGTGACTCACGCGGGGATGAAGAGAAGAGGGGTCTTTGGCTCGGACTGAGCAGACAGCATATCCCGATCACCCTTAGCGCCACTCTTCCTTACACCCGGTCAGTTTCTGGGTCTGCCTCTGAAATCCAGGTGGTCCAGCTCCAAGGAGTCTCTCGAGCAGAGGGAAAATTGCTGTAGCAATCTTCCCCCTGCCTGTCATCAACTCAGGTACTCAGCTCTTTTCTGCGTGAACTGGAGTCTGTTGGTTTGCTTCTGTACCACACTCTGAACAACCAAATGCATCTTCTCACTTAGGCGCCTGAAAGTTGCATCTGTTGATTTCCCTCTCCTTGGTAGGCATCCAGCATTCAAGTCTGTCCAAATGAAATGTTTACAATTGTTTAGTGTTTTTTAAATTGACATACTTCCATATACAGATCTTGATATAAAGCACAGTGAATGATGGCATATGTATGCACCCATGGAGCCAACACCCAACTCAAGATCTCGAGCATTTCCAACACTCCAGAAGGTTCTCTCATGCCTCTTTCCAGTTAGCCCACCCCTCACCCAGCGAGAAGCATTCCTCTGACATCTATCATCATTGATTCATTTTTTCCTGCACTTGAACTTCGTGTAAATTGGAGCATGAAGTCTGTGTCATTTTCCTCTGCCTTCATTTCCTCAACTTGACATCTATGAGGTCAAATGTGTGCCAGTGATTCATTCATCTTTATCTCTGTGCAGTATCCCAAGGTATAAAGACACCACAATCATCACGTTCTCTGGTGTAAGCAGATGATTAGGTAGCCCCCAGCTTTCACTAGTATGAATTAAGTTGGCAGGAGCCTGTCATGATTGTTCCCTGGGGCCTGTATCCAGGAGGGGTGTTGCTAGGTGACTGTTCAGCTTTTGCCACACAACCAGACACTTCTCCAAAGTGACTAAGCCCATTCCTACTCCCAGAAGCAGTGAAGGAATGGTTTATATTCCTTCACTGTTCTATAAGTTCTATAAGGTTCTCTAAGTAGTCACAAGTCTTAGCCACTTTTTGTCTGGTCACTGGTGTTCACTTTGGTTATTCTAGTGTCTGGTGGGCAGGCAGCTACTGATTGATGGCTCAGGTTTGGGATTTATGTGCATTTGATGAGTCAGGAAATAAAGCTTCATTTAATGAACTCACTGACATCATCTTTGGAAGTCCTCTTGGAATGTGTGTGTGTGTGTTTTAAGTATTAGAGGGTTCCAAATAATAGCACAGTGGACAAGTAAGGTGCTTGCTTTGCATGTGGCTGATCTAGGTTCCATCTCTGGCACTCCATATGGTCCCCTGAGTCCCATCAGGACTAATTCCTGAGCACAGAGTCAGGAGTAAACCTGAGCACAGATGGGTGTAAAAAAAAAAAAAAAAGCATTTGAGGGGCCAGAGCAATCATACAGTAGGGAGGGCATCCCACATGGTCCCCCAAGCACCTCCAGGAATAATTCCTGAGTGCAAAGCCAGGAGTAACCCCTGAGCATTGCTGGTGGCAAATGCCCTGCTCACTGCACTATTTCTCTGGCCCCTACAATTTATATTTCTAATGTCTCATTTCCCAATGACATAAAACTTTTCACTGTATCACTGTCTTCCCGTTCATCATCTATTTGCTCAAGCGGGCACCAGTAACATCTCCATCTGACCTGTCTCATGCAAGTACAGCCCAAGGGCACCTGCTTGCTCCAGGAACATAAAGAGCCTCAAACCATTCCATCAGGTCATGGGAATGAGGTCTATAATTGTTACTGGTATCTGGCATATCAAATACAACACGAGTAGCTTGCCAGGCTCTGCCGTTCGGGTAGCATACTCTTGTAGTCATCTCAAAATCCAGCATTTATTGATGAACCGCGCAGCCACTTATGGCCACGTGAGCTGGGCTGTGATAGGCTGGTCTGCTGGGTGGAGTTCTGACGAGGGGGAAGTCCGGATGTGGAAAATGGAGGTCCTCATGGAGTGGGGGGGGGGGTCGTCTGGCTTGTGAGGCTCTGCTGGGGTGGCGGGCCAGGGCTAGAACCTGCCATCCCTCCCGGGCACCTCATGAGCAGCTGGGCACAGTGAGAGCCAGTAACAGCTCTGCCTTATGTCTGTCTCTCAGATATTATTACTACAATTACATTACAATTATTCTGTAGATAGAAATATCATTGGGGGATAGAATGTACTTATATTCAATAATAAGTATCATTATTCTAATAAGCTACTTGGTTTTTTATTGTCTTATAGCATCTACGTAAGTTCAATCTTCTATTCCAAGAGTTATTGACTACACTGTTAATAGTCACTTGATTACTTGATCACTTGACATCCCGTTATTTGTCAATTTGCTCAGTGGGTGCCAGTAACGTTTCCATTTGATCCTATCACGTGCCAGTGTAGCCCAATGGCATCTGATTAATAGTCAATAGTGTTTTTTTCCTAGATGCATTTTATCAGGTTGAGGAAGTTATCTTATGTTAAAAACCACTGAGAATTTTTCCTATGAATGGATGTTGAATCTCCTCAAATACATTTTTTTTTGAATCTGTTGAGACTATATGTTTTGCTCCTTTATTCTATTAACATGGAAAATCACACTGATACGATTGTAAATGTTAAATTCTGGGGCCTACTTGGACATGAGATAATAGTTATTCCTTTAGTAGGTCACTGGATCACATTAGTTAATTTTGGGGGACGTTTGCATCTTTGTACATGAAAATTTTTGACCTATCTTTTTTCTTTTAGTCTTTCTTGCACTTCTTTGTCAGGTTTTGGAATCTGCTTGTTGTGGCTCCTGAACAGAATCCTAAATATGAACATGATTCTCAGGGATTTCTGCAAATCACGTTTCTTAAAAAAAGGAGAGTGTTGATCAGTCTGGGATAGAGTAGCGACCCTTTAAGTCAAGAATGAGGAGTCTTATTTATCATTGGTTACTTTCATTCATGAAAGTAACAGAATTATTTACCAACCTGTTACTTTTCCTCCATCCTCCTAAGAACATGATCCTTAGAAATCATGAAACGTGTTGTTTTCCACACCTGTAATTCTGTCTGTGAGGTAACCCCACATTGCTTATTGCTGATAACCTGGTATGGAAACCTCTGATTCTTCTAAAAATGTTGAGTTACAGTGACTGGAGTGATAGTACTGCAGAGAAGGTACTTGCATTGCACACGGCTAACCTGGGTTTGACCCAATATGGCCCCCCACGTCCTCTGGGAGTGATTCCTGAGTGCAGAGCCAGTAGTTACCTCTGATCATTGCTGGTTGTAGACCAAAAACTTAAGTAAATAAATACATAAAATGTGAGTTACAAGTGGTTTTCCCGGGGCATTGAAGTGAGATCCTGGAGCATTTTCTGTCTTCTATGAAGTGAACAGGAATTGTGGGCAAAAAAGGAAGAGCATCTGTATGGGGCCAGGAGTTCCAGACAAGGAGAAATTAGCTCTCTAACAGGCCAAGAACTGGAGAAAAGATGGCGCCATCAGGGAACCAACAAGTATTCAGATGCTGGGTTCCGGGAGCCTGTCTACACTCTGTTGATTCAGCTCATTATTCCGTTGCTCATCCCATTTGAATCCCATGGACTCCTACCATTCTCACCCTCTCCACACACAGCCTAGCAGGAAATGCTGTCAGCTCTCCCTTCAGAATCATCCGCAGACAGGGTCTGGCCACTCGCCCCACATCCACAGCTGCCACCCTCTCCCTCCTGTCAGTGCTCTCTGCCTTCATCTCCTCTTTGTCCTCTCTCCACATGGGAATACCATGATTCTTTAAGATGGGGCGGCCCAAGATGTGGGCACCTCAAAGCTCTCCGGTGACTCCCTGCATCTCTCCAGTAAGTGTTTCATGCAGTCCTGGTCAGTACTCAGGCCCCTTGGTGGCTCCACATAGGCCCCTCCACACACACTCTCTCTCTCTCTCTCACACACACACACACACACAATCACACTTATTCACCCAAACATTCATTCACAGAGTTCATACACACACGCCTATCCACACACTGAGACACACTCTAACATATACAAATCACACCCTCACACACTCATATACACTCACATTTTCATTCACACAGACTTACACATACTTTCACACAGCTCACACATGCATGCACACACCAATATACTCATACACAGGCACAGACTCAGAAACTCACACACATCTCACACACACCTATACACACACTCACATATACATATCACTTACACTCTCACATATACATATCACATATATTCACATACACAGACACTCACACACACGCTCACACAGCTTACTCATACACATATTCACACACTCACATATACACTCTCACACACTCTCTTATACGCTCACACTCAGACTCACACATATCACATACACACTCATGCACACACACACATCTATCTTAGAATTATTGCTGTGGTGCTTCCGGGGACTTGATTCCTACAAGCTTCGCCGCAGTCTCGCCTGCTCTAAGAGCCCAGGGCACTCAAACTCATCTATTACACAGTTTTTCCCTTTATCTCCCCCCACCCATGTCCTGCAAGAGTTACGCCATTGCAGACGTCCAGGCATCTCCCACTGGGATTGAAGCTCTGCAAGGACAGGGAGTTTTTATTCCTCTTGTGAATGTATCACAAGCACCTCAGTCAGGGCCCAGCACATTCCAGGTTGTTTGTGAGGTGGGCGGGGCTCCCAGCTATCTTGAGTGGTTGGAAGTACTAAGGTTGGGAGTACTGCAGGAGTACTACTCCTTTTACAGGCTGGGAAACTGAGGCACAGAACAGTCTATTCCATCACATGGAGTCAGAATTGCTCCCAAAGCAAGGCCAGAAAAGCAGCTGAGCATCCCCGCCCCCAGCCCCACAGAGACTGAGGACCCCCTTGAGAATGGAGGTGGGAGCCTCCAGATCCAGTCAGGGCCCCACTCTGGGGAGGGGGTTGTGGGAGGAGAAGGCCTGGACAGCCAAGGCTCAGCTTTAGAATGAGCCTGCGGACTGCGGGAAGCATAGGGTGGGCTGGAAAATGGGTCAGTGCCATGTGTCCAGGGGTCCCAGCCAGGAGGGAGCTACAGGACGAGCAGAGATGACTCCCCAAGGAGGCTTCAAGTGGTGGCTGAGGTATTTCTACTGAAGCAGAAGATGAGTTTGAAAACGGCATCTTAGACTGTTGATGATGCAATTGCTGTCAGAAAGACATTTCCTGTTCTAATGCAGAATGCAGGCGTGCACGCGCATGCGCACACACACACACACACAAACACCATCTAGATTAAAAGTGTAACAATGCAGAATCCTTGTTCTATAACATGCTGCTCTGGATTTTCTACTCTGTTCAATTCCTCCTTCTTCCCCCTCTTCCTCTTCCTCCTCTTCTCCTCTTCCTTCTCTTCCTCCTCCTCCTTCTTCATCTTCTCTCTCTCTCCTCTCTCTCTCTCTCTCTCTCTCTCTCTCTCTCTCCCTCCCTCCCTCCCTGCTAGATGCAGGCTGGAGAGCTAGTACGATGGTTAGGGCATTTGCCTTGTATGCAGTCAATTTCATTTTGATCCTTAGAATTGTCATGGGTCACTCCTGAGCACAGAGCCAGGAACAACCACTGGAATTTGGGGGAGAGCCTCGTCGCTCAGGTTGGTGAAGGACAGGGAGGAAACCAGTGGTCGGAGAGCTGGGTTTGTTCTCTAAGCACAAGAAATCACACACCCGGCTTGAATCTGAGTGTAGAAGCGGAGTCCCGTCAGCCTCACCTCATTTCTATTTGATCCTGTTTCACCAGAACCAAACACAAACCACCGCCTGGCTTTGCTTGGAATCAGGGCTTGATTTCATGTATCCTGGCCATATGCCAGTCTATAAATACCCATAATGGATTATTTCCTCCTTTGATTTTGAAACCCAAAAGAACAAACTCTGGGTCCCCAGGTCCATAAAACCACCATGATGAACAGTGACCGCAGCACTTCTGAAGAATCGTGTTCTAAATATAGAGAGGTATTCCTCAGCAGAAAATCATCCCCGGCCACTTGCTTCTAATATATAATTAAGCCCTCCCTAGATACTCTGCAGTAATGTTTTTTTTTTTTTTTTTTTGCTTTTTTTTTGGGTCACACCCGGCGACACTCAGGGGTTACTCCTGGCTCTGCACTCAGGAATTACTCCTGGCGGTACTCGGGGGGACCATATGGGATGCGGGATTCGAACCCGGGCCGGCACAGGCCGGCCGTGCAAAGGCAAACGCCCTACCCGCTGGGCTATCGCTCCGGCCCCTCTGCAGTAATGTTTTATAGCTTATTTTGAGTGTTCATATTTTATCAGAAAATTATAATTTTCCTCTAAATAGGAGTTGTTGGATTTTTTTCCCAAGGCTTTTTGAATGATGATGGCTGGCTTCATGTTTCAACTATAATTAAAACAGTGAAAAGAAAGAGCAGAAACATATATCATATGCAGATCTGGGGAGTGCCTGGCCCCCCTGGCGCCCCCACCTCCCACACTCAGCAGCCTCCGGCCCAGGGAGGCTTTGATCTACTGTGGGGCCCCAGTTTTGACCACTAAGTGGAGTCGCCCAGGAAGAAAGGAGGAGGAAACCACATCCTGGCATTCCTCCAAATCCAATGAAACCACACCTCCTCAGAGAAGCCCTCCAGACTGCTCAGACCCTGCCTGTTCTCACTTTACCATCAGTAGTGATGCTCCTTTGTGTGTTTGATGACGTTTGTACATTTGTGAGCTCACTGTCTCCCCACTTGACTCCCAGAACCAGAAGAGCCAAAGCAGAAGAGCCAAAGGGTTTCTTACCCAATACTTTATAATCCAAACATTTTTGAAGGCGGTATGGGGATGGCTCACCCAGAGGTGCCCAGGGGTAACTCCTGACTTTGCACTCAGAAATCACTCCTGGGGGTCTCTGGGCTTGGGGATCAAACAAGGGTCAGCTGCATGCAAGGCGTGAGCCCTATCTACTGTATCTCAGCTATCTCGCTTTTGTTTGTTTTTGGTTTCTAGGCTACATCTAGTGGTGCTCAGGGATCACTCCTGTTGGGCTCAGGAGACTTATATGGGGTGGTAGGAATTGGACCTGGGTGGGCCACGTGCAAGGCAAATGCCCTCCCCACTGTGCTATGGCTGCAACCCCACATAGCTGTTTTCCTTGGGAGCCGCTCTTTTGCGTGGTGCTCCTGAAGATTCTCCTTCCCCCTCCCTTCTTCACCCCTAGCCCCAGCCTTACTCCTCCCACCCCGCACAGCAAGGGCCTTGGCATACAGGACTGTCCATCCTAGCCCCAGCTAGCCAACCCAGCCACGCAAAACCCCTTGCCATGAAATTCAGAATTGGGCACCTGGGAAGCGGTGCCACAGTGTGAGAGCACAGGCTTTGCTTGTGGGAGATCATGGTCCAATCCCTGGTCCTGCCTGGTCCCCTGAGCACCGCCAGGAGGGACTCCTGAGCCCTGAGCTGGGAGTAGCCTGTTTGGGGTATTGTTTGGGGGCATGACCCCAAAACAAATGAAAATGTTCAGCCCTGGAAATCAGTTTAGATGCAGGGGCTGCCAGGTGCTGCAGAGCCCAAAGAGACCAAGTGTTGGGTCGGTGGCAGCCCCATGCCCCCAGGCGGCGCTGGGCCTGCAGAGCACCCAAGGCTCCCTGGAATCTTCAGCACATCACCCACAAGGCTTGAGTTTCCCTTCGATAGCTTGTCAGAGAAAGGCCAGAGGAGCGTGGAGGAGGAGGAGGAGGCAGAAAAGGAGGAGGAGGAAGAGGAAGAGGAAAATGATGGGGAGGAGGAAAAGGAAGAGGGAGGATGAATGGAGGAAGAAGAAGGGCGAGAAGGAAAAGGTAAAGAATAGGGAGGAGGAAGAGGAGGAAGAGGAGGAAAGAAAAGATAGGAAAGAGGAAAGGGAGGGGAGGAGGAAGAGGAAGAAGATGGAGAGGAAGAAGAGGAAGGGGGATGATGACTGGAGAAGGAGAAGCAAGGGAGGACAAGGAAGAGGGAGAGGATAGGGAGGAGGAGGAGGAGGAGGTGGTGGAGGAGGAAGGGGAGGACGCAATGGAGAAGAGAAAGAAGAGGAGGAAGAAGAGGGAGGAGGAGGAAGAAGAGAGGGAAGACCTCCCAGTGCCTGGAGGTCTTCATCCAGCTTCTCCTGGCTCTGCGTGACCCCGGGCGACCTTGGTCCTGTGTTCTCATCCTCTGCCCGTTACTTTCCACCAGGTGTCAGGTTTGGAGCGCAAGCCATTGACAGACAGCATCCTGTTCCTTCGAGATTCGCGCTGGGAGGAGGTCCGGGGGCGCTAGCTTCTGCCTTCAGTGCCGATAAGCTGACCGAGGTAATGCCGGGAGCTGCCCCTCCTCCTTGGGGACCAGAGTTCCCACCCATCCCCAGGCCAGGAGCCCGCCCAGTTGCCCCTGCTCTGGCGTCCCCGCCCCACGTTCCACAAAAAGCTGCGCAGGGGCGGGTGGGCGTGGCTTCCTTGGCCATGACCTCACTGGTCCACAAGCGGTCAGGGCACCCCAGGGACTGGGAGCCACTGATGGGAGCCGGGAGCAGAGGAACACCCAGGGCTGTAGGCAGGTGGGATTCCCACCCCGCGGAGAGGGCAGCCCTCTTGAAGGCTGTGGGCCCCTGCCCTGACTGGTGAGCGGCCATACCACCAGCTCTTGGTCTGCCTCCCTCCCCACCGAGTTCCCCAAGGAGCCCCTCAATTGCTGTTCTGGCCACGGTGTTGACCCCAAATTTGTACCAGCTCGAGGAGTGGAGGCGTGCCTGGGCCCTTCGAGTGTGAGGGAGCTGAGGGGTCACTTCTCTGTGAGGCCAGGCCCCAGGAGCTGCAAAGCCAGGAACATGCAGAACTTTGCACCGTGTCTGGCTGTTCCAGGACACATGGACATGCCATGGTCTGTTCCTGGCCCCATGGATGAAAGCGGCTGCCCTGTGCGCCCTGTTTCATCCTAAAACTCCCCAGAGGCCCCAGACTGCGTGACGCCTGCCCTCCGCAGAGGCTCTCCTGCCTCAGAGGTCCTTCAGTGGGGCCAGAGCTGCAGCCCCAGTGGCCGGAGGTCTGACAGCTGCTCTGGCAACGTGTGTGTGTGTGTGTGTGTGTGTGTGTGTGGTGTTTGCCACACAACTCTGACAGGACAACACAGCCAACAGTTTCATTTTACAGGATGGCGGGTCACAGAGAGATTGGGTGAGGTGCGCTGGGTCACACAGCAAGCAGGGGCAGAATCTGGATCAGAACACGCTGTGGTCCGTCCACGCTCTCCTTAGACTGTCCTCTGTCCACGCTCTCCTTAGAGCACTCTCCGAGCACGCTCTTTCACTTATGCGCCATCCACTTCTCTCCTTAGTCCACTTTCTTACATCCTCAAGCACCCAGGAGCTCTCTGGAGGGTGGAGGGCAGAAAGATCATCAACGGGCCTCTGAGGTCCTGTGGGGTGGGGTGGGTCTGAAACAGCCCATCCCTTGGGGCAGAGACACTCTCCAGCTCAGAGCCCCCAAAGGGAAGCAGGCTTAGACAAGAGGTTGATCAGGGGCTTCCAGACACGAGGATTCCCCCCCCACAGCCATCACCTGCTTCTCAGCACCCACAGCCCTCCTGGTTTCTAGACACTTCCTTTGGCTTTATTTTAATTCATCAAATTGCCATGAGACATAAAGTGATGCAGCTGCTCAGAACTGAGTTTCAGCTGTGCCTGTCTCAGCACCTGTCCTCACCAGCAGCCACATCCCTCCATCAGTTTCAGCTGTGCCTGTCCTGGCACCCGTCCCTCACCACGTCCACGTCCCTCCATCATTATCCCGTTTCCCACTTCCTTTGACTTTATTTATTTATTTTTTTTTTTGCTTTTTGGGTCACACCCGGCAGTGCTCAGGGATTACTCCTGGTTCTGCACTCAGGAATCACTCCTGGCGGTGCTCGGGGACCATATGGGATGCCGGGATCGAACCCAGGCCGGCACAGGCCGGCCGCGTGCAAGGCAAACGCCCTACCCGCTGGGCTATCGCTCCGGCCCTTCCTTTGACTTTAACCTCCAGTTAAGATCATTCTGGGCAATTGACTTTCAAACCTGAGTGACCCCTGGGCTATATATACCAGGGTCACCCCAACTTCTTGTTAAAAATGCATCATGCTAGGCACCCTGGGACCGACTATGGAAAGAGAATTTCCAAGGGTGCCTGAGAACCTCTATCCGTGCTTGGCCTGGCTGGATGCTGATAAGAACCAGGCTGGAAACCACAGGTATTGCGTCTCCCTCGGGGTCCCTCATGTGACCCCCTCAGCCTGAAGTTCCCCAAACTCCTGAGAGCTGGACCCCAGCACTCTCTCCCCTGCCCTTCTCTGCTTTATTTTCCTCTGTGGAGCTATCACCTGCTAATATCCCATTTCTGTGACTTATTTTTTCCTTCATTGTTAATGGAATGGCACCAAGTCCGTCGTGGGCACTCAATTATGATTTGCTGGATGAATGGATGGACAGGAAGATGAAGATACAAAGAACCAGGCAGCTGGCCACCTCGGGGATGTATGTTAAGGTGACAATAAAAAGGAAGTGATGTTGTCAAGGACGAATTAAGTAACAGGAGGCTGTAAATTGTTGTTGGCTTTCTCTGTTGAGCCACAGGAGAGGGTAGAGAAGAGAGGAGAGCGAGGTGTGCATAGGTCTGGGGGAAAGGGCCAGCTTGGGGAGCAGCTGGGAGAAGCAATTTGAGTCTGACTCCCTCTTGGCTGTCCGTGTCTTGGTCCATTTTCCTGCAATGCGCGTAGAAATATCATTATTGTCAGTCCTTTCCAATTTCTTCAGTAGCTTCAGGATGTTTATTCACCATCTTCAGGGTATATTCCTGAAATATAGATTTGTCTTCCCTGAGCTTCTCTCTGGATCCTTTTCCTAGGGATCTTGGCAGCTTTTGTCCCCACCCCGGTTGTTAATAGTCATGAGCTCCGTGAGAGACCAGTTTTCTTTTTCTTTTTTTAAAACGTTATATTTTGTTACTGAATCAAAATATTTTATTTTGTTATTACAAAGTTACCGAGTTATTCATGACTGAGTTTCTGGCATACAACATTCCCACACCCATCCCTTCACCCTGCTTACTCTCTACCCCACCCCCGCCTGTCCCTAGGTAGGACTTTCTCCCTCTCACAGTCCCACTGCCCGCCACCAATGTCTCTTGTTCCCTTCTCTGACCTTCCCGCCCCCCACCCCAGTGGCAGACTTCCTACTGGAAACCCGTTTTTCTGCTCTTTGTTTCTATTGCCTTTGGGAATTTGTTATTCCCCAACTGTTTATTTTGTGTGTGTTTATTTTGTGTGTGTTTATTTTGGGGTCCCATGCAGCAATGTTCAGAGGCTACTCCTGGTTCTGCACTAAGGGATCACTCCTGGAGGTGCTTCCCAAGCATATGGGATGTTGGGGATTAAACCTGGGTCAGCTGCATTCAAGGCAAATGTCCTATCTGTTATAGGTTCCCCAACTATCACTCTGGCCCCCAGCTTTGTTTCTTTGTTTTAGTTTGGTGGTCACACCTGGCAATGCTCAGGAATTACTCCTAGCAATGCTCAGGAGACTGGGGATGCTGGGATTGAACCCAGGTAGGCTGCATGCAAGGCAAGTGCCCTACCTCCTGTACTATAGCTCCTATCCCACAACTATGTCTCTTTACATCTGGCATATGTGAGAGATCATTCTGGGTCTTTCCCTCTCCCCTCTGAGTCACTTTATTCAGTATGATACTCTCCAGCTCCATTCATGTTGCAGCAGATTGCAGAACTTCATCTTTTCTTATGGCTGCATAGTATTCCATTGTGTTACATACCACAGTGTCTTTATCCACTTATCTGTTGTTGGACACTTGGGTTGTTTCTAGATTTAGTCTGCTGTGATAGTGCTGCAGTGAACATAGGGGTGCAGATAGTTTTGGGTACCCATCATGTTAGTGGAGAAGTCTGGATCAGTCATGATAAAAAGTGGTTTCCCCACCAGCACTGGATTACATACTTGTATTTTTATGAAAGCAAATTGATTTTTTCCTTAAGCCTTAGCAGAGAAATCTGGAGAGATGAGGACGACTGCTGAAAGTAGGACAGGGCTCTCTGAATCAGGAGTAGAGATCATGGCAATCAGAGTTCAGGAACAAGCAACTCACAGGAATTTTCAGTAAAGAGTTGTAGAGCATTGCTGAGAAAAAAGTAGGTATAATTTCTTTTAATTAGGGAAGAACTTTTTTGTGTTTTGGGCCGTAGCCTGTGGTGCTCAGGGCTTACTCCTGGCTCTACACTCAGGCATCTCTCCTAGCAATGCTTGGGGGACCACATGGGGACCAGGGATTGAACCCAGAGCAAGCACCTTACCCTCTGTAAGGGGTCTTATGCTCTGACTGCTTAATTAGGGAAACTTTTGCCAGATCAATCTGTTAGAGCACTTACCTTATCCACTAAAGGATTTCTTTTTCCTTTAAAAAGATGTTTTGGGGGACAGAGTGATAGTCCAGCAGGTAGGGCATTTGCTTTGCAACTGGCCAACCCAGGTTTGATCCCGGCATTCCATATGGTCCACCTAGAATCGCCAGAAGTGATTCCTGAGTAAAGAGCTAGGAATAACCCCTGAGCTTTGCTGGGTGTGACCCAAAAACAATTAATTAATTAAAATAAAGGCAATTTGGGGGGTTAGCTAATAGTGCTCAAAGGGCACTTCCTGCTTGGTGCTGGTGTATTCATTCTTGGGAGTGGTCCTGGGCATCACTGAATCCCCATCATGTAAAGTGTGAGTTCTGGCCTTTGCTCTATCCTCCTGACTTCATTTATTCTGTTTAAGGGAAGCTAGCAAAAGTTTTCTTTTCTTTCATTTTTAGAGTACTTGGTGATGCTCAGGGTTCCTTCTGGCTCTGCACTCAGGAATTACTCCCGGCGGTGCTCGAGGGACCATATGGGATGCCGGGATGGAACAGGGGTGCCAACATGCAAGACAAATGTCCTACTAGCTATACTATCGCTCCGGCCCCCACAGCTAGAAAACTTTTGAGAGAGGGAGCATGAACCAAAAATAAAGCCTGTAAAACTTTTTATAAAGCACCACTATGGATCAGAAATAGATTTCATTTCGGGAAACAAAACTGGCGCTTCGTTGGTTCATCTCTGAAGGGAAAGTATAAGTGATGGGATTCCTTAGGGACTTGGGTCAGTCCTAGATTTTCCTCTTCTTTCTTTTTTTTTGTATAATTCACTAGGAAGAGGGAAAACACAGTGAAATCTATCCATCTGTGTATGCCTCGAAGCCCTTCTGACTTGAAAAATAAGAAATAAGTTGGAATTAGTGTGCGAAGTTTCTTTCATGATTGTGGAAGTTCACACACACTCACACACACACACACACACACACTCACAAATTCCATAGAAGCCAGAATCAAACCATCTGTTGGTGAGAAAAGCATATAAACTACTCACATGAGGGTGAACCTCAAGCTATAATTACCGTCATGGGAAAAGATTTGAAATCACTAAGAACCGAAGAGGGCCCATGGTCACCCTCTGCAAAATAGTTCAAGTCCTCTTCTCAGAGGGGTACTGACTCCCTTTTGAAGGACAAAAAGAAGGATTGGTGGCGAGGAAATCTGTTTCTGTTCTATTCTGGACCCGTATAAACTTTCAGTAGTTAAAAGCATGAGTAGTGAGTGTCCTCCTCAGCTACTGCAATGCCTGAGGAGATTGGACAGCGGGCCTCTGGGGAGATCATGTGATCATGGGGAACACTGTCTTCAATCACCCCAACTGACCACACACTCCAAACTGGAAAAACCAGCCATCGCACCCAATATGGAGGCTCAAATATGGCAGCTCTCATTTTCCCCATCCTCAGAGCCTCAGTGAGGGACATGCTCTCATTCACCCAGGAGACTGCAAATGGGTGACCCACACTGAACACATCGGCCACATGGTCACTTCATCAAGGAAAGCCCGAGACTGGCTGTGTGTCCCTCTGGAGGAAATGAGTCGATAAAATCTCCAGGCCTGGGAACTTCAGGAAAGAAAAACCAAGCCCCTAAGGAAGGCTGGTATCTCTCACAATAACTGAGAACCTAACTCTGCCTAATTTTTCACATTCATCCAGATGTTTCCTGTCAGGAAGGCACAGTCAATAATGTATGAATCTAAAAGGCAGAGGCAGATGTGGTTATTATTCCCGCTAGACCTTTTTCTGCCTTAGAGAAGACGTATTACTCAAAAAAATGACTGCGATGTAAAAAAAAATCTAAGTTGATAGAGCTGGCTTGTACATCAATGCAGAGCTCAGGCGATTTCAGGGCAAAAGTCTTTGCTGCTTTACCATCACCCTCGTGGTTCCGATTGGCCTTTTGATGTTCCCAGTAAACTCTTGAGACATGACATACAGAGCTTCAAAAGTAGAACTCAGTCGGTCAGGGATGTTTGAGGCCACTGCTTTTGCTTCTTGCCTCTGCCTCCAGCAACCTATTTGTAATATCTGCTTTTATTTCTTAATCTTGCCAAGCAAGACCAAAATGAAAGTCATTAAACCCAAGTGTAATGGTGGCGGGTAATCAATACTTCCACATCCACCCAAACACATTGTTCCTGCCTGACCAGTTGCTCATTTTCCAGAATATCTGGGAATTTAGCATCAAGAGACCATTATCCCATAACACAGTTGTACTCCACTGACACCTAATCTCCTAATGAAGATTGGATAATGATGGACTGTTGAAATCCTGGTGAAAACCTTTCCTGTTCCATTTGCATTTAAAAGCAGACACACTCCCCATCCTGGGTCCCTCGTCCTGGGTTATAATTTGGCCTTCCTTTGCCAGAGTCATCCTGTCACTCTGACTAGCCGACTTGCCGCTGGTGAAAGCTAAAAGAGCATCTAAATATTCTTTCAGCTTGATTGTTGCTAGGCGACGCCAGCCGCCACCTCCTCATCGGAGTGCGTTCTGATTGGTCACAACTCTTGACAGGAGTCACTGACTTATGAGAAATGACACTTGATTATTCAGGAGATGGCTAGAGCTGATCCTTAACAGCAGGGGATTTTGCATAAAAACAAGTCAGGGATGTTTTAAGATCTGGGTGCCTTGCAGAGGGAGGTGAGAAGTTTTGTTAACTGGTATTCATTTTACATTTATTTAGTCTTTAGTCATTACATTTATTTAGTGCTTTCAATGAATACTTGGGTTCTAATTGTTCTGTTCTGTACCAACTGGAGGTTTGTTTCCGGTTACTTCCCTGCACCCATCAGCTGACCCTTATTTATTCAGAAAATCCCCCTCTGACATTTATTCCAAAGCATTGCCCATTTGACCCAGAATATCAAATAGAATAAAATGTTAAATTCATAAAAATCCAGCTCCTATTTATTATTAGTTCCGGTCTTTAAAGGGTTTAGGATATAGAAAGCACCAGGTATGTACATACCTGTATCATCACCAAGTCATGGAAGAGAACAGGTGTCCTCTCTTTATCCCTTTCTCCCTCTCTTCCTCTCTCATGGAAAACCACTTGGTGGGTACAGTGCGCTGGTAGCTCGGCCTCTGAACCCTCTGACTTTTACTAACTTTTGGCAAAAAGCAAAGACGTGTTGCAGGTGGAATGACCTCAGGAATGAGGCACCTGGATCCAAAGCACTGGGTGTGTGTAGGAGATGGGGGAGAACAGAGAAGAAGCTGGGAAAGGAGGTGGCGACATGGGGACTTGAGACTTCATGCAGAGGGCTTGGAGCAAACTTCACAGGACAATGCAAAGCTCTTAGGTCCTTCAAGTGGGTGAGCATGGAGACGTGGTTCAGCTTTAGCTTCCCTGCTTTGTAAACATTTCTGGAGCAGGAAAGAGAAAGTTCAGGTCCTCCCAGGTCCCCAGTGGGGCCATGTTTGGGTCTCGGGGTGGCAGTTATCTCCTAACCTCCCTTTCTGTTTGGACAAATGAGTGGCACAGGCCCCTGTACCATCTGTGCGGTGCCCTCTTGGTGGAGGAGTGTAGAGCTGTACAGGAAAGACCCAGACCCCTTCCTTTCTCTCCCCAGCACCAGCCGATCCACCCTCAAATGCCAGAAGATCCAAGGTGTGTGTGTGTGTGTGTGTGTGTGTGTCTGTGTGTCTGTGTGTGTGTCTGTGTGTGTGAGTGTGTGTGTGTGTGTTTGTGTGTGTGTATTTCCAGTTCATCAGGACTGCCCCAGTGAAACAACAACCTAATCCCTTAAACTAAGGGAATGTGGCTCCTGATTTTAGAGAAAATGCAACAATCCATGAGTCGGAGGATCTCACTTTTCCTAAATTATCTGAGCATTAAAGCTGGCAGATTATGTCTTTTAGGTCATCACATAATTCTGAAGTCAGTGCATTAGAGAGATGCCAGGAGGCTGGCTGGAGGGTAGTGTAAGTGTAGGATGTTGAGGCACTGATCTAGCCTGTTCCTCTCGTGGGCCCCCCAGCCATGGCTCCGCAGGTCAAATATGGAGCTGAGTGACCTCCGTGGGACACCAGAGCATCTGAGAAAAGGGACTTTATAGATCCAGTGAGCACCTCAGTAAGGGATTTCAAAAGATTCCAACTTGCCTGAAGTTCTTTTCTAGTAGAACCTGCTTCATTACCACCTTTGATCCAGAGTCTTGACATCTTTGTGTTTCTTGAGTACCATCTTTATCAAGGCCTCATGGAACACTTCATCAGCCAGTTATCACAGAGAACCTTCTAGAAAAGCAACTTAATTTGCTGAGGGGTACTTCTTCCTGATGCAAGTACTAAGAACTTCCACAATGGAAGACAATACATGAGTTTTACCAAGAGACTGACATTGAAAACATATTTGGTATCTATTTCTCTTTAACAAATCCCCACCTCCTGACACGCACCAAGCTTTGTTAGCTCCTGCTTTTTAGGGGATAGAGGTCAGTTTGATTTAGCAGACTGCCTCTTTCTCAGAGCCTCTCTGGTATCAGGCTTCTCATCTGGGCTGTGGTCTCATCTGAAGACCTGGCCAAGAGAAGACCTGCCTCTAGGCTTACCCACGTGATTATCGGCAGTACTCAGTGGTAATGGGCTTTGGAGCACACAGCCTTCAGGCCAATTGGATGTGCCAATGGAGTTTAGCAAACCATGCTCAGAAAACGTGTATTTTCAGAAGTCTATTTCCCCTGGTATCTGGGCAGGGGATCGATGGGGAAATGCAGAGGTAAGACACGAGGGAAGGAGGCAGGAGGCTCTTTTGAAAATGTGTTTACTGTGCACCACGTTTTGAACAAGACCACAGAGCTGCAAAAAACAGTGCTTATCCCTATAAGGCAGGGGGATGGCCAGAGTCCCGGTGACAGGTGGCAAAGCCAGTATGGCAAGGCCCAGGGAAGATGAGAGGCTGGAGGAAGGAGGGGTGAGGCGAGAGCAGGAGAAGCCAGTGGGTGCTGTCTGGGAGATGGAGACTGTGGAGACGATGGCAGAAGTGTGGACTAGATCCTCCAGATTCCATGCTGGTAACCCCACTCACAGCTCCCCCCTTTTGCAAAGGGAGAAATAGTGGTGGTGAGGTGAACCCATCTGTCCACTGGTCACCCAAATTAGAAGTGCCCAGGAGAGGAAATCTTATGGTTTGCCATAGCTCCTGGCATTGCTCTCCCCCACTAGGATTTAACATGATCGGGAACTCCACTGACAAAATTCTGAGGCTCTCAGGACAGGAGAGGTAAACGCTGTCTTTGTCCTCCTTTCTCATTGCCCTCGAGCAGTATCTAGCTCTTCCTTCTCGAGTGAACTCTTTTGCCCCCTCTGTCCGCGTCTTGACTCTGAATTCCATAGACACAGTCAGAAGAGAATAGACTTTCCAAATAGGACACTTTCAGGGACCAGTGAGATAGTACAGCAGGCTCAATCCCCCGACATCCCATAGGCTCCCTGAGCACTGCCAGGAGTGTGCTCCAAGTACAGAACTGGGAGTAAACCCTGAGCACTGCTGAGTGTGTCCCCCAAATCAAACATATAAAATAAAATAGAACACTGTCATGAAATGAATGCCCCTGCTGGGTGCTTCCCTCCCAGGCGGAGGCAAGAGCTTGATCCTTGCTAGTTATTTCACTAAAGAGCTGACAACTGTGCATCCTGCCCCACCCATGAGAGATCAGCATAGTGGAATCGTCTTTTGCAGCCTGAGATGCTGGGCATAAACAAACAAACAAAACACAAATACTCAGTTTATCTGATCTAAGTGTAATATATATGCATTATGAAAAATTCAGAAAAAAACAACCATGAAAATTTCTCCTTGGCCTAAAAGAAGATGAAACACAACCAACGAATGGGAGTCTTATGAAGAACCATGCGATAAAGCATTGTGTGTGTGTGTGTGTGTGTGTGTGTTTGCACCAGCCACCTCTCCCACTTGTCTGCAAATCTAGAGGAATCTCTGCAGGGCTCGGGGCTGTGGAGGATGATTGCAGGCCCCTCAAAGAGCTTTGGTTTGTATGCAACTCGTGTAAGAGTAAATATTCCACCACAGCGTGTGGCTAACGCGAAGACGAGACCCTGAAGTGACGGCTATTGGCCGGCGCATAGATCGGGCTGCACCATCTTCAGATATTTTCACCGCATTGCTTTTTAAAACATTTTTTCATATTACATGCCCCGTCTCATATCGCATTAACCCAAATAAAAATGTCATTATCCATTCAGTTCGACAGATAGCAGGCAGAATGTGGTAGGAAATTACAATCACTCCAGCCGGCAACAAAGACTGGAGCCACAGGCAGAGAGGAACTGTAGTGGGAAGCTGAGACACCCCCACTTTTTTGTCGCTCTGATTGTGGGGGCCACAAAGGCGATGCTGAGGGAGCCACCAGCCCCCCCCCTCACTTTTTACCCCTTACAGACATATGATTGGATTCCATGGGGGGGCCTTTTTGACACATAGGCCTGCTTCTCCTGAGAAGTGCATATAAATCAAATTGGATGGTGCATCCCATTTTTGCCATATTAAGAAAGCGTCGAGCCCATGATCTAAGGGGACTTCTATTCAAACAGGGTTTTTCTGTCGCCACGTGACTTTTCGTCTGAAATCAATCTAAATGCTATTTTGCCATATGGGATTTTATTAAAGTCAGTTCACTTGCACAGCTAAGTTGATTAAAATCATGAAAGGAACGTGGCCGGTGGGGCCAGCCACAGCAGTGTGGCTTAGCTAGTTCTCCAAACATGAGGTGGTCGGAGATTTCTTGAGAGTCATTTATGCAGACCGCCAGATTGTTCAATTTGTGGTCTGTGAGTATTTAGCCGAGAAAGCAGCGGGCAGGTGGCTCCACCCAGAATTCCCAGGAGTCCATCAGATCCTTGTCCTCATCTCTGAGAGGTTTTGGGCTCTGGGTTGATGGCATAATGCAGGGCCTTTCGACAGTCTGCCAGCACTCCGGTACACAGGCAGAAAAGGTTTGGAAAGTTCCAGGATAAATGACATTGCTGTTTCGGCAAATCATTTGCCAAAGTCTCCTCCAGCGGCTTTGGAATGAGATGCGAACTGGCTGAAGCTTTGTTGCAGTTCATGCTCAGCTGGGCTGACCGTTGATAACCAATTGAGAATGGCCGCAGCTGGGGTCTGCTAGCTAATGCAACTGCTAGCAGAGCACCCTGGCTCTGGGTTTGATCCTTCATACCTAGGGCAAACAGGAGGAGGGCTTCGAAAGCACATGACTCAATTTCAGATGTGCCCAGAAGAGCCAGTGCCCGGAGTGCTGGACACCTGAAGCCTTGAGCATAGCAGGCCTCCCCACACCCCACACCTCCCTCCCCACACACACTGAGTTCAGTCCCTAACCAGCACTCTAAGCCCTTTTGGTCTGATGAGTAGAAAGTGCCTTTCTGACCCTTTTCCAGGCTTGTCTCTCTCCTGCACTTCCTCCAGATTCTTAGCTGCAGAGAAGGGAGTGGCCTTGCCTGCGCATGTGGATATGTTCAGGTCCTTAACCCGAGGTGCGACCCTGTCTTGGGAGCCCACACAGCCCTGAGTTCTAGTGTCAGCTCATTACTCCTCTGCCGGCACCTTCAAGAGGGTGTTAACAGGGAATGTCGACTGGTCCAGCTTTTTGGAAAACAATATGGACATTCCTCAAAAAACTAGATATTGAGCTCCCATTTGACCCAGCAATACCATTCCTGGGAATATACCCTGGAGACCCCAAAACACACAGCAGAAACACCATTTGCACTTCTATATTCATCACAGCACTATTCGCAATAGCCAGAATTTAGAAACAACCTGAATACCTGAGAACAGGAGGCTGGATAAAGAAACTGTGGTACATCTACACAATGGAATACTATGCAGCTGTCAGGAAAATGACGCCATAAAATTTGCCTACAAATGATGGACTGGATATTATCATGCTGAGTGAAATGAATCAGAAGGAAAAGGACAGACATAGAATGACAGCATTTGGGCCGGAGCGATAGCCCAGCGGGTAGGGCGTTTGCCTTGCATGTGGCCAGCCTGTGTCGGCCCAGGTTCGATCCCCGGCATCCCATGTGGTCCCCCGACCACTGCCAGGAGTGATTCCTGAGTGCAGAGCCAGGAGTAACTCCTGAGCATCGCCGGGAGTGACCCAAAAAGCAAAAAAAAAAAAAAAAAAAAAAAAAAGACTGCATTCATTTGTGGGAAATAAATATATACCAGTGTTCTACTAATTGTTGGAAATGGTAATGCCAGACTAGAACTGATCATTGAATGTGAGCAAAGGGATATACATTCTAACCCCTAAATGTATGTATGGCAAGCCACAATGTGTAAGAGAAGTAGGAGAGAGAGAGAGAGAGAGAGAGAGAGAGAGAGAGAGAAGAGGCTAAGTGTCTGCTATAGAGGCAGGCTGGGGAAGAGGGAAGGAATCTGAGGACATTGGTGGTGGGAAATGTGCACTGGTGGAGGGATGGATGCTGAAACATTGTATGACTGAAACTCAATCATGGACAGCTTTGTAAATGTCTATCTCACGGCATTAGAATAAAATAAAAAAAGAGGTATCCACAGGAAGCCTTGGAGCCCCGGTGAGCCAGTGTTTCCTTGCACATATAGCCTAGGGACTGTGTGGTAGGAAGGAATGGTTCAGCAGGGTCAGGTGCCCCCACCCCACCATCCTGCTCTGCTAGGCTTCTCCATCCCCTGATAGCCTCAGGATGATTATGAGGTTGCTTTTTGGACAGCTTGTGGCCAGCAGGCACGGACAGCACTCCCTGTCACGGAAGCATAAAGCTTTCCTAGGCAGTCACAAGACCACAGGATCAAAAATTCAGGAATTGATAATAAGCAAAGGCCTGGTGGTTTTCACTGACCTGAACCTCACTCACTCTTTGCCTGTGTCACATGCTGAAGCAGCATGCATCAGGCTTTGGGCTGAACACGGAGGACATTGTCCATCTATGGCTCATTGCTTCATGCCTGAGATACCATATTCCACTTCTGCAACCGCCTTTCAGAGTCTCCTTGGTGTGTGTGTGTGAGAGAGAGAGAGAGAAAGGATGCAAGAGAATAGCATGAAGAAGTGTGCAAACAACAGGTAACAATAGTTGGAGGGATGGAGAGTGATTTTGGGGGGATACAGAGGAGCAGTGCTTTATTTGGGGGACCACTGTCTCTGGGATGCAGTCAAAGAACCAACAAGAAGTGGTTGGAAGGAGAAAGACCGGCCTCATACAACAATACAACATCCCTTTCTACCAAATAGATTCGTGTTGTACAGCTTTCCTGATGCCTCAAGAGCAAAGAGTAGCTTGTCCTTTTGAAGCCATCATCAGAATGTCTTCATGTGTCACTGTTTTTGCTCAGCCTCTCATTTGCTTGGTGTCAGCGACTGAGCAAGGCACCAGATAGAGAAACAAATGAACTCGCAGCCAGGGATGTAACTCCAGTGACAGAGCACTTGCTAGGGTTCAAAAGTAGAATCCAAACACAGGAAACACTGCAACGTAACGTTTCCTATCTGAAGAGCTCAAAGAAATCTATTCCAACACAAGGTTTTTGCTGCAGTGGTATTCCAGAATGTGCGTGAGCCAAAGAACTCCTCTCTGCTTCACGTTGGTTCCTCAGCAGACGGTGTGAATAGAAGGTCCTGTGGGTGCCTGTGAGACCTCACAAAGAATTTCCCCACTCAAGCTGGTCTTTGGGGTCTAAGCAGGAAATTTTTATATTAAAAAACATTTTAAGGGGCTGGAGCGATAGCCCAGCGGGTAGGGCGCTTGCCTTGCACGTGGCCGGCCCATGCCGGCCTGGGTTCGATCCCGGCATCCCATATGGTCCTCCGAGCACCGCCAGGAGTGATTCCTGAGTGCAGAGCCAGGAGAAACCTCTGAGCATTGCCGGGTGTGACCCAAAAAGCAAAAAAAAAAAAAAAAAAAAAAATTTTAAGGGGGCCAACGTGATAGTACAGCAGGTAGGGTGTTTGCCTTGCATGTAGCCAATATGGGTTGATCCCTGGCACCCCTGAGCCCATCAGGAATGTTTCCTGATCACAGCACTAGGAGTAAGGTGGCCCAACACAGCCCACCCCAGAAAAAAATTTTAGTATAAAAATAGTTCAGAAATTGGTCTGTCTGAGCATTAGGACCTCCTGAAGGGAGTGGTTCCCCTAGGCATAGAGACAGAAATGATCTCAACGTGATTTTCATATGAAATAAGCAGCTGAAATGACCATAACTTCCCTTTGGACAGTGTTGGAGGACAGGTTTAGCTATTCTGGGAGTTTTGTTGTTTTGCCCACTCCCAGCTTAATCTACTTAAGTCAAGGTTCATTCTAATGAGACTTCTCTTCTATGTAAACACTGCTAGAGGGTGTGGCAGTTACAGAAGTCACCTTGATTAAATAACTTCTGACTTATACGAAGTCAGAAGACTTCTATGTTTTCTAGATTGGGCACAGCTCCTCTTTATACCCACTGCACCCAGCGTGGGACAGTTAGAATTGACCAGGAGACTACCACCCTGGCTATGTTGAGACTATAGGAAGACTATAGGAAGGATCATACTAGTTTGCTCTAAGCAGGCGAGTGTGACCCTTTCAGTACACGAGAACAAGATACTCAGAATCACCCTGGTGCAGATAATAATAAGAAGGACCTTGTGGGTACCATCTAGATTACATGAAGTTCATGAAGTTAAGGTGTATTACTTTATATCAGCTCTCTCTCCAGTGTTTTACATAAGAGATATTCTCCTTAGTCCTTGGCATAACCTTTGTTTATACCTGCAAAAGGGTGTGGCACTACACTCTGTTTAGAGTTCTTTGTTGACATGACCCTCCCGATTGGATTACTTTGGTGTATATAAGGGGCTGACTTGAGGCCCCTTCACCTTTTGCCTTTTGGGTCTTTTGCTTTTGGCTTTTGGCTTTTTGCTCTTTGGCCTTTTGCTCCTTCTACTGGGTAGGACTCAGCCTCGGGTGAGATCCTCTCTCTTTGGTGGGAGACTTAGGCTCTTTTGTATGGTTTAAGTTCGGACCAGAGCTAAAGTTTGTTCATTATATTGGAGTGCTGTGGAAGAGCTTTTGTACTATTAAAAGCCTTTTGGGGGCCGGAGCGATAGCCCAGCGGGTAGGGCGTTTGCCTTGAACGTGGCCGCCCATGCTGGCCAGGGTTCGATTCCTGGCATCTCATATGGTCCCCTGAGCACCGCCAGGAGTAATTCCTGAGTGCAGAGCCAGGAGTAACCCCTGAGCATTGCCGGGTGTGACCCAAAAAAGAAAAAAAAAAGCCTTTTTGGAACTGCACTGTACTCGTGAGTTTTCATCTGTTCTCCCGGCGCCCTCAAAGGTAGAAGAGAACTTCTGTCCTGACACTGTCGGGGACCCCCGGCAGCGTTCCCGACAGGACAGTAAAAGTCTATGTTCGAAAGTATAATCAGAATTGAGCAGACGTGGGTTTGGGCTAATTCCAGAGAGTGCCCACGTGTATCATGTCTGTTCTCTTTAACACTAACAAAGTGTCAGGAAACTAAGCCCTAATTCTCATTTTTGACTCAATGATCATTCTCAGAATGATTCCAGGAATATTTATTTTTTGTCTGTTTTCTTATTTTTCATCATCATCATCATCATCATTATTATTATTATTATTATTACTATTATTATTATTATTTTATTACACCACCTTTAGACATACAGTTACAAGATGCCCATGTTTGAGTTTTGGTTCTACAGTGTTCCAACACCCATTCCTCCACCTGTGCACATCTCCCATCACCAATGTCCCCACCTCCCTCCCCCTCCCCAAGCCCACCTCCATGGTGGGTTCTGAATCTCCTTTCTCTCTTTCTATCTCTCCCTCCTGCCTACCTTCCCTACACATCGTGGAATGTAGTATATTCTAGGACATGATTGGTTCCACTAGTTTGATGGACTTAGGGAGCCTCATGGTCAGCTGGGCTAGGGAGAACTGAGTGCCAGTTCTCCCTTTGTGTCTGAGGCTCTGCATGCTATGGCTGGTCACCCTGTGGCAGTTACTGGGCGGGCCACGGGCTCCGGAACAAGATAGAGAGGGGAAGGGGTGGCCCCAGCTCCATCTGACAAATGTCTGGTGACTTCCACTTCTGGGAGCTGCCTACCTGGGCTTGAGATCGGCTACTCTGTTAATCTGGTCTTGAGATCAGCATCTCTCCTGGGCAGATTCTGATGTGCTGCAGCGTCCAGACAGCAAAAATGGCAGCTAATGTGGTGAGCAGGAGTCTCATCCACCTGCTTCCGGGGCCCCCAGAGGTGATGGGCCAACACCCAAAACCCTGGGGGCCTCATGGTCAGCTGGGCTAGGGAGAGCTGAATGCCAGCTCTCCTCATTGCTCTCCAGGAGTATTTAATCTAAATCCTTTTTTCTTTTTTTGCTTCAAAAAATACCCACAACCCCTCAACTAGATTACTTGAGCCCAAGTACTCACTTAAAGCGATTCCATTTTCTGATCATTGCGAATTTCAGACCTTCCTCTTGAATCTTAGCAGCAGGAAAGTTGCCTTCAAAACACCTCAAGAAAGTTGCCCTCGTTATCTGCAGCTCATTGAAATGCATGCCCTGGTTGGTGTCCTAATTACACTGTTGTTATCTACTCTCAGATGATGCCCCTAATCAGCCAAGCCTGTGACCTGCTCCTGGCCCATTTAAACGCTATGCAGAATCCGGGAATGCTTTTGACATCCAAAGGTAAGAGCACTCAGGACTTCGTGACAGTAAGAAACACAGTTTGGAATTTTCTGTTTCTTGAAACTGGCTGTGCTTGACAGACAAGTTACAGGGACAAGCAAACTTAGGAAATCTGTGGGCTTCTGAAAATGGGTGTATTGACAACTTATGCAGAGAGTAAACCCTTGTTTGTTTCCTGCTCTTTGGCCTCCATCCTGGAGAAGGCAGGATGCAGCAGGGCAGGAAGGACGAGCCATTTGACTTTAAGAACTGTTGATACCGGGCCCAGAGCGATGGCACAGCAGGTAGTGCATCTTCCTTGCACGCGGCTCACTCAGGTTCGATCCCTGGCATCCCAGATGCTCCCCTGAGCACTGCCAGGAGTAAATCCTAAGTGCAGGGCCAGGAGTAAGCCCTGAGCATTGCCGGGTGTCATCCAAAAAGAAAAATGCAGGTGATTCCTAAACTTGAATGATGGTCTGGTCCTGCTCTTCCTCATTCTAAGCAAAATGATGACTGGCTTAAAGGAGAGCAAGAGAACAAGACAGAGGAGCCAGGGCCAATCTTTGCTAATAAAATAATAATAATAACATCCGGGACCAGAACTCTAGCTAAGCAGCTAGGCACTTGCCTTCTTGCCTTGCATATGTGAAGCTGTGAGTTTGATCCCCAGCACCACTAGTAGATAAAACAGAGGCTGGAGAAAAGTACAGGGGTAAGTCACTTGCTTGCATGCAACCTACCTCAGTTAGATGCCCAGAACTGCTTATGGATTCACTCTGAGCACTGCCAAGAGTGATTTCTGAGCACAAACCAGGAGTATTCCTCAAGGACTGCCAAGCCTAGCCCCCAAACCAAAAAGTAATATAAAACCGTCGAGCGATAGCCCAGCAGGTAGGGCGTTTGCCTTGCACGCGGCTGGCCTGTGCCGGCCTGGGTTCGATTCCCAGCATCCCATATGATCCCCCCACTCGCCAGGAGAATTCCTGAGTGCAGAGCCAGGAGAAACCCCTGAGTATCTCTGGGTGTGACCCCCCCCAAAAAAGCAAAAAAAACAAAAAGTAATATAAAACCAAGTAAAATAGAATAAAATGATGACACTGGAGAGATAATGTAATGAGCAGGAAGCATGCCTCGCATGTGGCTGACCAGGGTTCTGTCACCTGTCACCCCTCCTCGTCCCACAAGCTCACCAGGAGTCATCCTGAGCACAGAGCCAGGAGTAAACCCTGAGTACCGGTGTGACTGTCCAAAATACAAAAATAAATAATGAAATGAAATACTGGTGTCACCAGCACTTAAAATCTATCTTACTGTTTACAAACCTCTGTGTTCTCTCTGGTCAGGAGATGCATGAGATGACACACTGGACAGTTCTCAAAGGCCAGGAAGTGACTATTTTATTTGTGTTTGTTTGGTTTGGGGTCACACCCAGCAGTGCTCAGGGCTTAGTCCTGGCTCTTCGCCTCAGAGATCACTCTTGGAGGAGCTGGTGGACGCCATGGGGTGCCAGGGATTGAACACAGGTGGGCCTACCTGCCATACTAGTGCTTCACCCAGGAAGTGACTCTTTTTTTTTTTTTTTTTTGCTTTTGGGTCACACCCGGCGATGCTCAGGAGTTACTCCTGGCTCTGCACTCAGGAATTACTCCCTGGCGGTGCTCGGGGACCATATGGGATACCGGGGATCGAACCCAGGCCGGCACAGGCCGGCCGCGGCAAGGCCAACGCCCTACCCACTGGGCTATCGCTCCGCCCCAGGAAGTGACTCTTGACCCCCTCAACTCTCCCAGCACCCACATCAGAGGATAATCACACTCGGTAGTCAGATTGCTCTTTAGAAATCAGGCAGCAAGCTATGCCATCCGTGGTAGATGGGTTTTCAATGTAAACTATTAGATTTATTTTAAAAAACCAACCGGCAATGTTCTGTTCATCCTATAATGATGAGCCGACGATTCCAGTACTTACCAAGGAAATACATGTGTTCTTCCATCAAGTCCGAGAACCAACAGCCAACTGATAACCTTCAAGAAATAACCTGAAAAATCCTCTAAAACAACAACCCCCCAAAAAGGAGCATTCTAGCTTAAAAATTGCCACACTAACGCCAAGGGACCGATTTCCCAGAGCAACAGAGGTTAATTTTCCAGAAGCTTCTGCCAGACAACTTTTCCTTCTGTTTGTTTCTAAAGTGCCACGTGTGTTTTCTGTAATAATATACACATGTTCGTGGTGCTTACCCCGAGGCCTGCCTTGTATTATTTATTTGAGTGTAAAGGGCCCTTGTTTCTTGTTTGTTGCCTCGGGAAACTGTCAAACTGTGGGGACAGAGCTAATAAACCAAGCTCTTCTCCATCCATGCCGCCGCCTATCAATCCCATCTGCCCTTGGCCTTGCTGTTTCCTACCCAGCTCTGGGGCGGGGACACATCATCGACATTGGGTCCAATCTTCCTTCCTTTCCCGGAAGGCAGGAGTCAGTAGATTTCTCAGTGTTTTTGTTTATTCCCAAATTTTATTACACCACTTTTAGACATACAATTGCAAGATGCTCATGTAAAGTTTTGGTTCTACAGTGTTCCAACACCCATCCCTCCACCCAAACCCATCTCCCATCACCAATGTCCCCACCTCCCTCCCCCTCCCACACCTCAACTACTGAGTTCTGTATGTCTTTTCTCTCCTCTCTATCTCTCCCTCCCGCCTAACTTTCCTATACATCGTAGAATGCAGTACATTAAAGGACACAACTGTTTCCACTAGTTTGATGGACTGCGCGCCGCAAGCGCCGCGGCGACTTAGGGGCCTCATGGTCAGCTCTGGACAGCGAAGGTTTTTGCTCTGTTAATCTGGTCTTGAGGTAGCCTCCCAGCGTCCGGACAGCAAAGGTGGTGGCTAGTGTGGTGGGCGAGTCTCATCCAGCTGCTTCTGGGACCCCCGAGGTGATGGGCCCACTCCCAAAACCCATCTGTCCTCCTGGGAGCCCCAAGGTCAGCTAAGCCTGGGGAGAGCCGAGTTCCAGTTTCCCCAGTCGCGTTTGAGACTGCATGCTATGGCTGGTCCTCTCAGTGTTTGACTAGACTGGATCAAACTTAGCTGACCCTGCTTCTGTCCATGGGGCACTCTGCCCTTCACCAGCCCTGTTTAGATCCACTCCCTGCCCTGCATTGTTGGCGTTTGGGGCCACAGTCAGTAGTGCGCAGGGGTTATTCCTTGGCTCTACACTCAGGGATCACTCCTGGTGGTGCTTCGGGAACTATAGGCAATATCAGGAATTGAACCCAGGAAAGCTGCCTTACCCCTGTACTATCTCTTTGACCCCAGGAGTTACCAAGTTTATATCAGGATCACACAAGGGAGTTACTAACATCCTTATTTCTGGCTCTTTCCCTAGAGATTCTTATTTGTTTGGTTTGGGGCCACACCCAACAGTGCTTGGGGTCTCGGTATCACTCCTGGCGGAGCTCAGGGGACCATATGGGGTGCCGGAGATCAAACCTGGCTCTCCCACAGGCAGGGAAAGATTTGCCCCTCCATCTTCTCCCCTCACACACAGGGTCTAAGTGAAGTGGGCACAACCCACAACACCCCCATCCTCAGGCAGATGAGGTGGAGGGTCAGCAGCAAGGCACCACATCTGAGTCCCTGCTGACCCCGTGGTCCCTGTCTTCAGGTCCTACTGTTGCTACACCACTGACCTGGTGGCCAGCGCGGCCCTCGGCTTCCCTCTGGACTCCCAGAAGACCCCTGAACACCCCTTTGTGGAGCACTGCCAGCGACTTTTGCCTCTCTCCATCCCCAGGCCCATCCTGTTTCTGATCTGTAAGTTCCCACCCTGTCCCCTCCGGGTACTAAGACTGAACTATGGGGGCAGGCAGGCCCACCGGCTGACCTAAGCATCGCCCAGGGCTCAGTCCCTGAGACTAAGGGCCTTTGGGGTATCTCTGAGTTGTCACCCTGCAGAGTTCACCCACAGAGACCTGATGTTCCATCCACTGTCACCAGTTTGGGGTCCACACAGAGCCTACACTGGTGCCTTGGCCTTGCCTGGCCCCTCCCAGCCTCTCCCGGTCACGGTCCTGTTGATTCATTCACATGGTCCCATCAGGACTAGAGTGGGGCCCAGGAGACATTGTTCTCGCCATTTTACAGATGGAAAACCGGAGGCAGACAGGGGAAGGGTGAACTGAGCCACTCGCTTCTCTGGGTCTGTTTCTCCCAGAGAAATCTGTCCTGCTGTACTCTTGAAGGAGAAAAGTTGGCCAGGACAATAGGTGGCACATGACCTGGTGCTCTGGGGACAGACCCAGTGTTTACTCTTCCCGGTCTCCATCCATTTTCAAAGCAGCTGCTGGCCCCACTCACTGTCCCTGGGGGCTCAGAAGCGGAGGTCAGGCCTCACCCTCACACACACGCCCAGCGTTGCTGGGTCCAGATGCTCTTACTCTCACCTCACTCCTGGGCTCCACGCTCATCTGGAGACTGTGTCCCCCTGCGCTCTTGGAGGGTTCAGGCATGGCTCTGGGACCCCATATGCAAACATCCTCCCCAGCCCTGCCCACATCTCCAAATCTGTACACAATGAGCCCACCAGACGGTCCTTTGTTGTGCCCCCTCAAGACACATGTCCTGTGTCCCCTCAACCCACGTATCCAGTGGCCCAGGGCAGCACCTCCCAGGGAGCAGAGCAGCCTCCGACAGCAGCAGCTTTTGGGGGCCACCCGGGTGACGGCAAGCCTGTGAGGGCAAGGCAGACGCAAATCACCCAGAAGCTGAAGGAGCAGATGAGCTTCTCTTGGTGGGAACCCCAATATGGCCCGGACCTGTGCTTTCCCCAGAGGACCCTGCAGCCTGGGTCTTGCCCAGCCGTGGGGATGAGTTTGGAGCAGGAGGAGCCCCTTCTCAGCACAGTTTAAGTCGGGATCCTGTGGACCTTCCCCAGGGATGGGGAGGGCTGAGCAGCTGGGGGCAGCCCTGACTCTCAGGAGAAGGGGGCCCTGCACAGACCCCTCTGCAAACAACGAGCTCCAGGTGGGGATGCGCCCCGAGGGCAGGCAGCTGCAGCCCTGGTTGGCTCTGCCTTCCCTTTCCAATACCATTTTTGTGTTTTGCTTTCCAGTGTCATTTCCATCCATAATGGTCCCACTGGCCCGGATTTTGCCCAATAAGAACCGAGATGAACTGAACAGCTTTTTTTCACAAACTCATTATAAATGAGATTGCCCTGCGTGAGCAGCAGGCCGAGGAGGAGGTAAGGAATTCTGTCGGATGCAAAGCCTGCAGCTTGTGGGGGAAGGGGGCTCTCTCCCTCTCTAACCTCCCGCTGCCCCCAACCTGCACGCTGGCCCTGAGCCTTCTCCCGCCTGACCTTACAGGGCTCTAGAGAGGCAGAGGAGGAAAGACCAAGAGCTAAGGGAAGAGGGGGTGGTAGGAAAAGAGTCTAAACTGTCTCTCCCCCACCCTGATAAGGAGAGAATTAATACTGTCCCCATGCTCTAGAGCTCAGTATCAAACATTCCCCCACTAGAAGAGCCCCAAATAATTATCTAGGTAAATGTACCCATGTTTCATCAGCATATTCATTGGAGAGAAATATTGCAAGATGGCTCATGTGGTAGAGCATGTGCTTAGCATGTATCTGGAACTCAACCCCAGGGACCACGTGGCCCACAGCATTGCTGAGTGTGGCCCAGACAAAAAAATAAGCAGAGGTCGGGGCTGGAGCAATTGGAGAGTGAGTAGGGCACATGCCTTGCACAGGGTTTGGATTCAATCACCATCACCCCACAGGGTCCCCCAAAATACTTTTTTACCAAAAAAAATTGAGGTAAAAAGGAGAGAGTAGGAGGGAGGGAAAATAAACATGGGTCTGAGTGTGTGGGCCATGGCCGTGGATGGAAGCAGGGACACTGAGGGCTACATGCTTGGAGAAGCCGCGTGATTGTGGCACTCTCTCGGGCACTGAGCATACTGGTACAGCAGTTCGGGGCTTCAGGGGCTCGGGTCCATAGGACAGAGGGTGCTGGGGCTGGGAAGAGACCTCTACAAGGCTCAGCCTCCAGAAAAGGTCTGGTCATACCCCCTCACCCTTCCCTCTAACCCACCTACTCTGAAATCAGGCCCAGCTCTGAAGCCTGGTGGTGCCCTGATGCCTACAAAGAGGTGAGGGGTTATTTCAGATCCAATTACCGGGATGGCCTCGAGCTTTTCCTTTTATAAACTCGAGAGCTATTTGTTTCAAACCAGGGAGTTGATCTGAGAAAAACCTCCCAACCACAAATCCAGGCCTGCTCGCCCACACAGGGCTATAGGGTTACTAAGAAAACGGGCGCTGCCCCTCTGTGCTCGGAGAAACGCCACAGAGCAGCTGTGTGTTTGCGCAGCGACAAATGCAACACAGATGTTAAAAGGTAAATATTTTTCTAAGCGCCGCCGATGGGCAGATCAGACACCTACATCTATCAGCATGCGTATTTTTCTTGGCTATAACCATAAACCAGCCCCGTTTCAGTCCTAAATGGGCAGTGTTCAAATAGCCTCGGCTAGGCAGCGTGGGAAGAGAGAGCCATCTCACTAATGTTCCTCTGCAGCAGACAGGGGCCCCTGAGAACGCGAAGATAGAACCAGTCCCCGAACCAGCCCAAAACAAGGAACTGCAGATCTGCAGAACAAGCCTGTAGTGGGGGCGTGGAATGTGCGCCACCCCAGCAAAGCCAAACCTCGGGACCACAACCAGTTGGTTACTCTGAGAAGTCCCAGAAACAGGGGCTGAGGGAGAAGCGGGAGGGGTCACCCGCACGCTGTCTCATGCCTGCCCTACTCCAGCGCAGCCCCACCTGAGGTCACACCTAGCACACCAGGTGACCAAACAGCAGGAAGGAAGCCTGGGGTAGAAGGCAATTCCAGGTGAATGAAGGACACCAACAGTGGCGAACCCTCTGCCGTTATCCGGTGAGCAGGCTGGCAGGCCACTGAAGTTTGTAAACCCAGACTTAGCTGGAGATCTCGGCAGACCCCCTCTCCGTCCCCATGGCCCGATGCAAACCAGCAGCCGAGATGTCCTGATCCAAGTTTATTTCAAAACAGAAACTATTGATTGAGATTCTGTGGCTCGCAGAGAGAAATGGTTTCTCACACACACAATTCCAACGCCACACCCCTCCCTCCTTTAAGGATCCTAGATCCCTCCCTTTCAATAATCCCCACTCAGTTGTGTGTATCAGTTGTGCTGTGTTGCCTCGGGCCCCTTGTCACTACCTTGAGTGTATTTTTTTATTTATTTATTTTCCCCAAATTTTATTACACCATTTTAGACATACAATTGCAAGATGCTCATGCAGAGTTCTGATTCCACAGTGTTCCAACACCCATCCCTCCACCCAAAACCATCTCCCATCACCAATGTCCCCACCTCCCTCCCCCTCCCACACCTCAACTACTTGGCAGGTTCTGTATGTCATTTCTCTCCTCTCTATCTCTCCCTCCCACCAAACTTTCCTGCACATCCTGGAATACAGTGGATTAAAGGACATTACTGTTTCCACTATTTTGGTGGATCACGCCGCTTGCGGCCGCGAGACCTGGGCTCGAACTGGTTTTGCTCTGTTAATCTGGTCGTGAGGTAGTATCCTCACGTCCGGATAGCAAAGGTTGTGGCTAGTGTGGTGGGCGAGTCTCATCCGGCTGCTTCCGGGACCCCCGGAGGTGATGGGCCCACTCCCAAAACCCATCTGTCCTCCCAGGAGCTCCATGGTCAGCTTAGCCAGGGGAAAGCGGAGTTCCAGCTTCCCCAGGCACGTCCGAGGCCCGCATGCTATGGCTGGTCGCCCCAGAGCAGCTCCTGGGCGGCCACCAGGCTCGACAAAATGGAGGGGGAATGGCCGACCCCTGACCTTGAGTGTATCTTTTAAGTCCCACCATGGGTGAGAGTGCTCTGGATCTGTCCCTTCCTACTCTCGCTGACTTCACCCAGCCTGAGATCCTCCGGTTCCATGTTGCTGCATGTTGTGTGATTTTTTGTCCTTAGCGCTGCTCTGTATTCTGCTGTGTATAGACATCCCAACTTTTTATCCATTCACCCATAGTTGGGTATTTGGGTTGCTTCACGGCTATTGTACTGAGTGTGGTGATGAACATAGAGGGCATAGTTCGCTTACAATGTTTTTTTTTTTTTGCATTTTGGATGCTGAGAAATGGTATTACTCTGATCCTAGGTTCTGGAGCATGTGAAATGCAACCTTCCTCTAAATGCATCTGTTCTGTTGCCTTTTGCTGGCAAAAATGTTGCTGGCAAAAATGTGGGCACAATGCTAGGCATAGGTAATGACTTGTGGAGTGCCAAGAGGGCATTTGTGGAGTCCCAGTCTGGTTCACAGGCAGGAAATTGTCTCAAAAGTCATGTGCCTCTGGTGGAGGGATGGGTGCTGGAACACTGAATGGCCGAAACCCAAACATGAACATTTTTGTAATTGTTAAAAAAAAATTAAATTAAAAAATTTTTTTTAAAAGTTATGTGCCCAGGACACACTTTATCTGTGCTGAAGCAATAAGTCAACACTTGATTGAGTCCCTTAGTGGTGGAGAAAATGACAAGGGACATGCAAATTGCAGCCCAGGAAGGGAGGGAGGGGAAATGGTAGGAAGGTTCCAGAAGACTCAGGGAGGGGGTTGAGAATGAGGGAGCAAAACCCCCGAGGTACACCAGGCAGCAAAAGCAAACTTCCCCCAAGAGAATTCCCATCCCTGCCCTCTGGTTCTGCTATCCCTATGGCCGGCCAGGAAGTCAGAATCTGCATGGGAAAGCGAGAAAGCAGGCCCGGGGGGTTGGACTGAGCGTGTTTTCTTTGCTTAATTGCTGGAAAACCAGTCAAAGGCACAAATGGAAATGAAGAGAGAAAAGAGCCTCCCATCTTGCCTCCTCCTCTTGCTCACTGTGCATTATTGCGCCCAGCGGTACCAGACATGGTCTAAGTGAGCTGACATGCCTGATTAGATCTTTTGTACCTTTACAGTTTTCACAGACACGCAGTCCTAGTGCACATATTCTCCTGCAACTTTAAAAAGAAAAAGTGCCGGAGGGCGTTTGCCTCACTTGCAGCTTTCCTGGGGTTGATCCCCAGCACCCCATATGGTCCCCTGAGTCCTACCAGAACGATCCCTGAGCACGGAGCCAGGAGAAAGCCCTGAACGCTGCCAGCTGTGGTCCCAAAAGCAAATAAAAGAGAAACTTCCTGAAGTGCTGTCTATCCTAATTGACTCAGGGAGGACTGCCTCCCCTGTCAGACAACATCAGGCCTCTGTTGGCCACAACAGATCCTGGGGACCACAGTCCTGAGGGGCCACAGAGGGATTTCAGGTTCTCACCACCTAGAGACCTTTGCTCCTCTCCATTCTCCACACGTGAAGCTGAGACATATCCCGCCCCAACAAGTCTTTGGTTTCTTGGTTATTGGTTTTTGAAGCCATGCCTGGGAGCATCAGCGCTTACTGCTGGCTCTGCCCTCAGGGCTGGATCACTCCTGGTGGGACTTGGAGGACCTTATGCTTTGCCAGGGGTTGAACTTGGGTCTGCTATTTGCAAGGCAAACACCTTACCTGTTGGACTCTCCACAGGCCTCTGTACATGTGCAACACTGTTCATGCTTCATGTGTGTGAGTCTCAGACCAAAATGTGCATTTTCTTCTTTCATCTCTTAGAGGCGGAGAGACTCCTCCAGCTGGTGCTGGATGCCCGCCACTCCACCGCCTCTGGGGGCATGGACAACTCGACATGGTCAGACAGACCTTCTCTACTAAAGGGCCCACCATGAATCCTGCCCGCTCATTCCAGCCCCAGCTCCCAGCCAAGCCTTTTGACAGAAGATGAGGTCGCTGGCCAGGCCTTCCTCTTCCTCATTGCCGGTTATGAGATTGTCACAAACACGCTCTCTTTCACCACCTACCTCCTGGCCACCAACCCTGAGTGCCAAGAAAAGCTTCTGAAGGAGGTGGACCGTTTTCACGAGACCCATGTGAGTAAGCTGTCCCTTTGAAATCTCCAGGCAATTGTGTGTTCTGAGAAGTGAAACTTGAGTTTTGCAAACGACTGTACTCAAAATTGCACTGTCCTTGTGTAAGAGGAAAGGGGCCCTTGCCCACCTTCCACCTCTCTGGGTTAACAAATGAATAGGAGAAAGACTGAGAGGGAAAGAAATCAAGGTAGGTAGCACAGAGAATAGGACAGGAAGTAATGGGGGGACAGAGGTTAAGAGGCTTGGGTAGATCAGTGGTGTAGTGATAACACTCTATACCCAAACCACAGCGCCAACAAGATTGAAATCACAAGACCCAAACCACAATGATAGACTTAAAAATGTGTCTGACGAGGTGGCAGGTTGGGGGGTGGGGGGGTGGGAAGGAACCTGGGGACACTGGTGGAGGGAAGTTGACACTGATGATGAGACAGGTGATGGAGCAGAGTATGCCTGAATCTCTACTTTATAAATCGTGTTTTCGTCATAAAGATTAATTTTTTTTTTTTTTTGCTTTTTGGGTCACACCCAGCAATGCTCAGGGGTTTCTCCTGGCTCTGCACTCAGGAATCACTCCTGGCGGTGCTGGGGGACCATATGGGATGCCAGGGATCGAACCCAGGCCGGCATGGGCCAGCCAGCGTGCAAGGCAAACGCCCTACCCACTGGGCCATCGCTCTGGCCCTAAATGTTATTTTTTAAAAAAAGCAAAGGTATATTCTCAGGAAAGCAGAAAAGAAAACAAGAAACCCAGTGGGCTCACACCTGTATGAATGCAGTGGGTCCAGAGAGCCAGGCCTGGCTCAGGGAGCTGCAAAGTCACCATAGTCAGGATCAGAGAACAGGTTGAGGAAGGGGGCTTCCCTAGACTCTAACTATGAGTTGCTGCACTCAGGAGGTTTTGTAAGTCCAGGGAGCACTGAGAAGCGGCCCTAAGACAGAACCAGAGAAAGTAGGTGGACCGAGCACTAACCAGACCCCAGGGGTCCCTTCCAGATTATACTCCCTCTTTGTTGGACTCAAAGCCAACTGTCAGGGAGCCTGGATATGTTTTCTATCTGGAGGATTTTGTGTGTATTTCTTTGGCTTTTGTGGGTGTTAAGAAAAAGAATTCTAACCATCAGTGCAGTGAAGAACCAGGGAGGAGTGGGGTGAAGGCACTTGTCTTCTACACAGCCAACCCCAGTTTGATCCCTGGCACCACATGTGGTCCTATTACTACACCAAGAGTGACCCCTGGTGAGCACCAAACTCTGAGCACCACCAGGTGTGTCCCCCAAATCCCCTAAATAAAGTGAGATAAATAAAAGTCAGGCTTGCAAAGAAAGACCACTACACAATTCCCTTTCTTTGGCACTTGATGATATTGCTGTCCCCTTTGTCCTATCAGGAGATGTCCTGCTCTCTTATTAGAACTTGCAGAAGGGGCCGGAGCGATAGCCCAGCGGGTAAGGCGTTTGCCTTGCACACGGCCGGCCTGTGCCGGCCGGGTTCGATTCTCGGCATCCCATATGGTCCCCGAGCACAGCCAGGAGTAATTCCTGAGTGCAGAGCCAGGAGTAACCCCTGAGCGTCGCCGGGTGTGACCCAAAAAAGCAAAAAAAAAAAAAATAGAACTTGCAGAAGATTAGTTTTCAGTTATTGAACTGTAAGACAGTGTTGCAGAAAATTCCCCCATCTTCCTCACTCTGGAAGTGCATGAGCCACCCCAGCTCCAGTTCTTCTGGCCCTTGCCAGGGTTTCCTTGAAGTTCTGGCAGCATGTTCCAGGTCTCCCCATCATGTACCAGTCTGAAGCACTATTTGAAGCCGGATGTCTGAGCTGATATTGATCCTTATGATGACTCAAGTCAAACATTGTTGAATCTCATTTCTGGACTGTGTGTGCCTATTCCAGCTGTGTCGCCAGGATCGCCCAGCCTGTCTTCTGTGTATCCACGTTATTGTTTGGGTTGTTGAACAGGACAGGGCTTACCTGATCCATTGAAAGTCGTCTTTAGCATCTCAACCAGCCACAAAGCCAAACAGTCCCACTGCCTACCCCAGCCCAACCTGCTCACATTTCCTAGGGAGCTTGGGGGAGTGCACTGAGGAAGGGAATGGGTGAGGTCCCCACAATAAAGTGAGAAGAAGGACAGCTAAAGGACATGTATGTTGGGCTACTTTAGGCCACAGATGACCAAACTTTTACCCCAACTGATGGGAAGGAGAAGAAAACATGAAGATGGGCGGGGGTTTAATGTGATGACCTACAAGTAAGCGGCCTTGGAGCACACTTCAGGCAAATCTTTCTCCAGGTAACGAGGCTGTGCTTGCTTGCTCCTGGCCCATTTCTCCCCATCCTGGCTGTGCATCCCTGGGCTGGCCCCATTCTCAGGCCTGTTCTCCTCATGTTGCCCAAGGGAGCCTGCCAGGAATGTGGGTTCCTGGCTTCCCTCTCCTTGCTGGTTACAAGTGTCTGTAGGTCAGCAAGCATCAGGAGGTCCACTTGGCTGGAAAGGGTTAATCATGCCCACTTGGACCCAATGGCCATGTGGGGTGGGGGTGTGCTGGGGGCTTGAGCAGAACAACCCCCATCCTGCCAGGCTCAAGGATGCAGGAAAGGCTAGAGAAGGAACGAGCCCTGAGGTTTCTCACGAGCCAGAAAACAGGTCACAGAACAGATGCAGAAGCTTCAAGAAAGCTGGGTAGTGTGGTATGTGTGATGGCAGGTTGGAGAGGGGGTAAAGGCTTTATATAGGAGGTGTCACCATCCCCATCTCTAGGTTTTGCCAGTTAAAAAGCAAGAAGTAGATTCATTCAAACAATAGGCCTTCTTCCAAGAGAACTTCGTCAGGGCATAGCAGGCCGTGAGAATGCGGGGTAGACTTGGGTTACCACTAGAGCACTCTGAGGTCCTGGGGTCTGCCCCAGTAGCTACATGGTCAGCACAGCTACATGGTCAGCACAGCTGGCTCTACTGGCTTCCTAGGAAGACCCACAATGGAGTTCCCCTGGTTTCCAGCCTGAGACCCACACACACCTCCCCGTTGGTGCCTCTGATTCAGCCCGGACTCACCCCTGATATCAAGGTGAGGGGTAGCCCTCATAAGTCCTCATAAGTCTTCTTCATCTCCCCAACCTCAGTTGGAGCTTTTATCCCCAGAGATCCCTCCCTCATGGGGCTGTGCAGAATGTTGCAAGCTACCGAAAGCCTGAGGATATAGGCACCATGTCAATAGTCTTTCCAACTTGGGGCCAGAGCAATACAACAGATAGGGCACTTGCCTTGCAAGTGGCCAACCCAGGTTCAATCCCAGCACCCCAAATGGTTTCACCAAGTACCACAAGAAGTAATTCTTGAATATAGAGCCAGGAGTAACCCCTGAACACTGCTCCGTGTGCCCCTTAAAAAAAAAGCAATCAATAAATAATAAGTCTTTCTAACTTGAGTGAGTCCCAACCATCTGGGGAGCATATGGAAATGCAGACCCCAGACTCCAGGCCCTGCCCTTGAAGTTTCTGCGTCCATGAAGAGGTTAAGGCCCTAGACCACCCCCTTCCCCTCTCCCTTCTTTCCCCTTCTCTCCCCTTCCTTCATTATTATTGTGATACCTCATGCTAGTACATTGGGTTTCAGTGCTAGCAAGGGTCATGCACTTCACTTGTTGGAGTACTGGGTAACCCCACCAGCAGTGTGATTCTGTTGCACTGGGCAAAGCAGGAATGTACATGACTCATCAACCACCAAGACATGGCCCCAGGTCCCAGGCCTGCATTTTCTGTCAGCGTGTCCTGGGCAATGTGAAGGCAATGTGAATACACTAGTTCCTAAGTCATTCTGAGACTGCAGTCTCAGATGCCCAGCATGCAAACCCCTCTTCTAGGGAGAAGGAAGGTACAAAGGCTTGTACCCACCATGCAGGCCCCCCCCCAAGAGATGTCTGGAGAATCGGGAATACACAGAAATTGTCTTTTTGTTTTCTTTTTGGGTCACACTTGGCAATGTTCAGGGGTTACTCCTGGCTCTTTGCTCAGGGAATTACTCCTGGCGGTGCTCAGGGGGACCATATGGGATGGCAGGGATCGAACCCATGTTGGCTGCATGCAAGGCAAACACCCTACCCATTGTGCTATCGCTCCGCCCCACGGAAATTGTCTTCAGTTTTCACCAGTTCCATAATTGCAACACCCCCTCAATGAGGAGCTCTAGGATCCTTTTCTCTCCCCCTGCCCCTTTGTTGGTTTTTTTCTTCTTTACAACAATCAGAGTTCTATTAATATGGGCCATCTGTCAGGACATGGAAATGCAGATTAGATGTTCACACATTAGGTATTTTTCCGGAAAATTTGCATGCAAAGTAGGACTTGTTATACTTTTCCTGCTGCTTTTCATTCAACAAATACTTGCCGAGTGCCACTTCCTGTCAGACTCTGCCTATGGATTCCCCTGGGATCTCCCAGTGGATGCCCCACCCCTGCTAGATGGCCCTTCTGTGCAGTGTGCATTGCTCCCTGCAATGGCTTCATGTGCACTCCAGAAATTCCTCCCCCCAAGTAGTTCCCTGACTGCAAACCTGAGAATCCATGAATGCAAAGTCCTCTGTCCCCCTGGGGTTGGGGGTGGGGGTGTGGGGGAGGGAGCTCAGAGGGTTATCTGCATTTGGATTGGTTCAACACGGGGGTGGGGGTCCCTGTTGGCAAATTCAACTTGAGGGGCTTGGGATGGGGGGTACCTGACCCACATAACTCAAACTCCAGAGAACAGAGAGACCTTCAGTCATGGCCTAGTATTAGGGCTTCAAACAGACCCCTTGGAGCAGGCTCTGTTCTCACTCTGATGGGTCACCCTGGTCTCGGGCCCTCAGAGCCCAGGGTTTGCAGCTGTGGGAACTGAGTGCAACATGGCGCTGCTCGTTTCTGTTTTGTTGGTTTAGGGCCGTGCCCCATGGTGTTTGAATGGCCACCCCTAGTTCTGTGCTTCCGGGTTTTGCTCGTGGGGACCATTCAGTTCCGGGAATCTAATGGGGAGTCAGCCTCATGCAAGGCAAGTGCCTTCATACCTATGCTGTCTCCTCAGCCAAACATGGCAGAAGGAATCTCTTTTACTGATGTTTCCCTGGGGAGGGCACTGGAAGGGAGTTGTGGAGCTTACTCCTGGCCAGATACTCAAGGGAGCCATGTGTGGTGCCAGGCACAAGATTAGGGTCTTCCATATGCAAGGCCCTAGCCCTGTGCTGTGTAGCTCTTTGGCCCTCCTACCAATGCCTTGCATAGATCTTAATGGTTTTCATGTTGAGGCTTTAGAAAGGTCAGAGTGGTCTAGTCTGGTCTGGTTTTAAAACTTCAAATTCGATGTCCTTCCATGCAGTCCGTGACCTCAGCTCAAGCTGGCCGGTGGCTTACCTCAGCTCAGCTGGCCGCTGGTTGTTGCCCCTGGTGAATGGCTGTCTCCATCCTCCTTCCTCTCTCCCCTCTACGACTCTCAACGTCCTCCACCAGGGGCCTATGAACAGACGCACAAATCAGGCCTTATTGGAGCTTCGTGTAGCACCTCTGAGGGTGCCTTTTGGGCCTGGGGCAGCGACTGAGTTACTCAGACCTCCCACTTCATTGTTCGCTGTTGCAACACTCCAGCCTTGCAGAGCTGACTCTGCCCTCTGGGCTGGTGACTGGCACCATGGGCCCCAGCCAGAGTTCTCAGAGCCAACAGAAGACGCGAATCTTGGCCACACCAGTAGTAGCTGCTCCCTCTGCTCTGCCCCCTCTGCCCTAACATCCCTCCCTTGTTACATTTCCTTTGCCAGTGGGCAGAAAGGGCACGCGAATAATTCTAGTTCTGCAGAACTGGGGTGACCACTTGGAGAAAGAAACCCTAGGCCCGGGCTGGGTTTTTTGTTTTGCTTTGGGGTGTGGAGGAACCCCTTCTGTGGCTTTCTAATTCCCTGCTCAGACAAATCTGACTTAAATTCTTCTCTTTATGTAGAGGGATGGGGTCGAGGGTGCCAGGTTCAATCCCATTACAAGGAGAAGGAACCGGAAGATGCTGCAAGTTGGAGCAGTGGGGCCTTTAACTAAGTCTTGTGTCATTTTGACTACTCTAGGTTAATGATTGGGTTTACAATCTCCCCTCAGCCAATCATGGGGCAGAGAGGAATAAGCCTGCTCTGATTGGCTCAGACCTGGTTTACCTGCCCATTTCCGGAGTTGGTGTCTAGGTGGGGAACCTTGCCAAACCCCTGAGAACTTAGATAACGACAAGTGATCCCAGCAGAAAGGAAAGGCGACTAAAGTGTGTGTGCGGATGTGTGCGTGTGTGTATCTGTGAATGTCTGTGTGTGACTTCTGCAAGGCCAAATAACTGTGTCCCAGTGCATAAAATCCGTGGTCCCCAGATGAGAAGTTCCCATGCTCAAATGTCTTAATGGGTCCACCCATCCCCCTAGTCTCTGAACTTTTACAAACCAGCCTTCCGCAGCTGAAGGTATTTGCCCTACATCCTAGAAAGACCAGTTCTTTTGCCCTTATAGAGAACGAATGTGGTTTCCTGGCAGGTCCTAAGGAGCAGCCCCTTTGGATGAGCAGGTTTCTCTCAGTTGGCACAGAGCTGGCCCATACTTCCTGACTGGTTAGCATGAACCCCAACTGGCTATTCATCCTATTGCATCCATTATTCAAGATGTGAATTGTCAGGGCTGGAGATTGTACAGGGATTAAAGCCCTCGCCTTGAACGCATTTTTGATCCCCACTGTTGCATATGGTCACTGAGCACCAACACCAGAAGTGATTGCTGAGCTCAGCCTCTGCACCGTCAAAAATAAAATAAAAGTTAATCTTTAGTAGGGAAAGAATAACGCAGAGGCTCCACTTAAAGAGATCCAAGCTCCTGGCGTCAACAAGCATACTCCAAAACTTGCCTGATGTGGATTGTCTTGAAATGCATTTTACAACTCACACTTCCTCTGCGCATCCCCCCCACCCCCATCTCTCACTGCCATTGTCACCCAGGTGACCCGATTGCTCTCTCCTTTCTGGATAGATTTCTGTTCCTAGTTATAATAGGGTCTTAATCCACTTAATAATTTATGCCTCTCAGTGGTTTCCATCCTAGGTCACATATGTTTTCTCCCAGATCATCTGGCTTTTGGGATTTTGTCTGGGCTTCCCTCCTCTCATCCTGCCATTAAAATTCAAACCTTAAATCCTTCTTTCTCAAACCGTCCATTGTCTTGGAAAAGCGCTCTCTCTCCCTCTCTCTCTCTCCTCCATGCTCCCTGCATCACAGTGAAGGGAGGGTGCATGCATGAAACTTAGGCGTGGAAGAGTAGGTAAGGTTTGTACTGCTGCGAGTTGAAGATGCCACACCAATTATTTAATAAGAAATTCATTCTATGGAGCTTTTATTGTGTTTGCCAGTATCTAATTTTGAAAAGGATGAATGGGAAAATCACATCTTCTTTCCATATAAATTGTTTTTGCTCTAGCTTTCACACTTTATGTTGAAATTATTGACTTTTGAACTGGCTAACCCATTCTCTCACTCCTTTCTCTTTGGTGCTGGACTGTGCCAGTCAAAATTTATGACCCATTTTCCTTCTGCTTAATTGTTGTTATAAATCTGCTGTGCAGGACCCGGTTGTAAATTTATCACCAATTGGACTAGATTGATATACCACCTCTCTTTAGGATAATTTGAACACAGCTACATCTTAGAAGGAAGGCCAAATCCTTGAAACTTCTCTTGAGGAGCTGCTTTGTAACCATTATAAATATCTAATTAAAATACAACTGACTCTTTTCTTTTTCTCAGAAGGATAAAAGAACATTCCATGCTGGGGATTTCAGCTGATTAGCTCAGGCTGCTAATGTGAGCAAGGTTGAGCATTTGTTCCTTGAAGCAGCCGCCAGTGCAGCTCAAAAGGAAAAAAATCCTCCATGGCTACGGGAATAGCCACTTTTGCCCCCCAGCCAGCTGTTTCTTAAATACACGTCCTTTGTCACAGAGGGAGGGTTGGGAGTGGGGTGCGTGGGGGAGGGGAGGGAATGTGAACAGTTTAACATATTCCTCCTCTCCATCCAGATCCTTCCCAGGACCAGTTGTGCAGGGAGGCTCTGGTGGGCTCTGGAAGTCAGTGAAAACCCACGATGCTATTTAACACTGTGAAGGTGATTTCCTCTGGCCCAAGCCTGTGAGGGTCCTGGAGGCTCCCACTTTAGGAAGAGTAAACTTGAGGCTGCTGCTTCTCTTGAATGCTTCCCTCCACAGCAGACTCTATCACCGGGTGGCAGGTTGGAGAGCCGGAAGGAACTGAGTCTTCTTCCCTGGACTGCTGCTTCATCGAGGATAGCATTTCAGCGCTTTGAATTTTCAGCAGTTATGGCTGCAGGGTCCCCACGTAGCCCAAGTCCCCATAAGGCTGCTCCATGGAGGCTGAGGGAGAAGCAACGTGGCCAAGGGGCGTTCCTCCCAGGACTGGCCACTCCAATCCGCATTGATTTGGTGCCTTTCCTGAAGCAACAAGGAATAATTGTGCTTCAAGATCTGGGCTTCCAGAGGGGTCAGGTTGGCTAAGCAAATAGGAGGGTGGGGTTGGTTCTCTTCCTTCCAGGAAATTGTGTGTGAAAGGTGTGGAGCAGTGGTGACTCGCTGACATTCCTGGCTCTGGGGGCCCTTTGCCCTAAGCTGGGCCCCCAAGGAAGGGCTCATTTCCTTAAGGCTCACATTAGGGATTCTTCTTTTGTTGTTTTGTTTTTGGGGACTTTAAGGCATCAAGGAATGTTCTTCACAACAGTAATATTTCTGAGGGGACAGCTCTCCTCCCTGCCCCCAGGCGGGGGTTCAGGGCTATACCAGCGGTGAATCAGAGACCAGGTGTGGCCAGGGATCTGAAAGAGTTGGCCACCCTATGGGGTGACTGACTGGGAGCCTCAGAACGCCGTACCTACCAAGGAAAACTCTGAGAGACCGGGTCCTATGCAAAAGCAAGGGTTTTATTAATAAACGAGTATACTCGGGCCATGGCATGACCCCAAGCGGTCAGTGGCTAAGAGCCCCGAGCCCTTCCAGGAAGGATCTTTTAAGAGATAGTTCCCGCCGCTACAGAAAAGCCCACGCATAAACATCTAATAGATTTAAAATACTACATCAAGGTCTGCTCACAAGCAGCCAATCACTTTGTACCAAGTAACCATTCCCCACCAATCAGATCATTCTTAATACTTCTTTCTATATTTGGTGCGGCTAGATACACGCGTGGGATCATGGGTCAGCTACGGCTATGCGTACATGCAGGAATGCAATCCAGGCAATTCAGGCCAGAGAGTAGATTCTGGGCGGGGTCTCATAACCTCTAACAGGAATTTGTTCTGGGCCTTTTGTAGATAACAAAAGGTTACTTCAAGATGAAAAGGACACTCAGGCCCTAAATTGGTAACCCTCCATGAGTAGGCCTGCCCTGGTTGGGAAAGGGGGTTTCTGCCTTCTTTCAGATCAGAGCTGGGGTCTTGTTAATACCAGCAAGTGCTCCAGCCCTTTTGAGTTGTCTCCTGACCCTGGATACACACTGTTCCAAGACACATCATGACCCCATAGGCCTAATTGAGTTCCAGTCATACAATGCTCCAACACTGTCCCTTCACCAGGGCACATTTCCCACCACCAATGTCCCCAGTTTCCCTACAGCCCCACCCCCCAAAGTCTGCCTCTATGTCAGACACTTTTTCCCTTTCTCCCTTTCTCTCGGCACTATGCTTTGCAATACTGCACTGAAAGGGTCTCATGAGTATCACTTTACCTCCTTTCCGCACTCAGTTCTGTTTTGTTTTAATGTGCATGTTTAGCATGATGCTTTATAAATGACTCTGGTATCTGTAAAAAATATCTCTCTGTGAGCTGGAGAGACCTGTGTATGGATCTCACAGATCAGAGGAGACGTTTGAACTCCCCATACATGCACTGCAACAATGCATTATGGGGGAAAGCACTTAGAATTCTGCCTTTAAAATTTACATGTTTAGATTGGAACACAAAAGGTGAAGCCCATTTCTCACCCACTTAAGTGGATTTTTTCTTTTTCCTTTTGGGGAGCACAAATTGTTTTTTCAAAGTCTCATTCCTTGAATGTTCCCTATGGGAGGAATGTAATTAAACCCCACTGGCCTCCCCTGCTGGGGCAGAACTGAGGCCTGAGCTATAGGAAACTTAAAACAGACCAAAGTACCCTGTGTAAAATATCCTAATGAGGAGGCGCCAGAGAGACAGGACAAGGGTTCAAGTATTTGCCTTGTAGGTGGCCAACCTCAATTTAATCCACATCTGCTTCCCTGAGCCTATCAGGGGTTACTCCAGAGTACAGAGCCAGGAATAGCCCCTGAGCACCACTGGATGGGGGCCAGACTCCCCTTCCCCCCAGACTCTCCTTATCAAAAGACAGATGCATGGGTGATACTCCCACTACTCACAAGCAGGAAACCTTAGAAAGCCCCAGTCTGGTGCCTCAGGTGGGAGGAAGAGGAGCAGTTCCCCCAACTGGAGAGAACCTGACTCTTGAGAAATAGCTGAAGGAAGGGAGGCCCAGGGGAGGGTGGTCATTGACAATTCAGAAACCACATGTTGATTTGGGGCTTATTTCTTAAAGGTGGAACTGGGTAGCACTATGTCCATCTGGCAGAGCATTCACTGTCCCCACAAAGAGGGGACATCCATCTGAGACCTGGGTCTGGGCCCCAAATGGGGCCCTTTAACCGCATGGGGGTAGAGCCCACACACCTAGCCCTGGAGACCCAGTCCAAGAGGCTGTAATTGATGGAACATCAGCCACCACGTCCGAACATGGCACCCCAGCATCAGCTGTTTGAGCCTCAGCTCCCTGTCCATAAACGGGGTGGACACCACGTGGGGCTCCTCTAGTTGGCCTGAGGTTGAAGTGAGGAAATCCACATCTGAGCAGGGAAGGGTGCAGGCATCCCCTATGTGCTCTGCTGTGTCCTCTGGGCTTCTGCTACTAATAGGATTTATGGCGGTGATGTAGCTGCTACTGCTGATAGTGATAAAGATGCTGATGCTGATAATGACACTGATACTGATTCTGGTGCTGATGTTGCTGATGCTGATGCTGGTGCTGATGTTACTGATGATGATAATGATGATGCTACCGATGCTGATGCTGATACTGATGATGGCAATGATGGTGATGATGATGGTGGTGATACTGATGCTAGTGATGGTGCTGATGTTGCTGATGCTGTGCTGATGTTACTGATGATGATAATGATGATGCTTATGCTGGTGATGCTGCTTATGGTGATACTGATGACGGTAATGGTGCTGATGCTAGTGATGGTGATAATTCTGCTGATGCTGGTGATAATGATACTGATGATGAAGATGGGATTGACATTACTGCTGATACTGTTGCTGTCGATGGCAATGATGGTTATGCTGCCGCTGATGCTAATGATGATGCTGGCGTTGGCGGTAATGCTGCTGACAATGATAGTAATTCTGACACTGTTGGTGATGGTGGTGACGCTGATGCCGATGAGTGTCTGTATGCCAGACCCTGAGTGAAACACTTTACAGGCAGCTGTACACTTGATCCTGGCCTTGACTTTTTGGAAGCAGGAAATCTCCCTTCCCCATTCCCCCATGAGGAGGGACAGGTTGCCTTAGACAGGATCCTGCAAAAGAGCAGACCGATGGAAAGGGGAGTGGGGGTAGAGAGAAAGTGAGAGAGGTTTTTGCTCAGGGCTATTCCTCGCTCAGTGTTTGGGGGTGACATCTGGAGGCTCATGGGACTGCTCTGTGCCAGGCCTTCTGCATGGAGAGCATTGCTTGGACCTTTAAACCGCCTTTGCAGTCCCAAAGAGACAGTTCCAGTGTGTTGCCCGACAAAGGTGTGGAGGCTGGCAAGTTGGAACCCTGTCTGCTAGTGTCAGGAGAGGCGGATCGAAGGGCTGAGGCAGGCTTTGCAGAGGAGCCTGGACTCCATCCCCAGCACCACACAGGCCCCCAAGCACTGCTAGAGCAACCCCCAAAGACAGAACTGGGTGGGCCACAGAATACCACAGCGTTTTACCTCACTGCACCCAAAATGAAAGGTCTCAGTGGGGTAGGAGGTGTCTGAGATGCTGTGGACTGAGAGCCAGGACCCAGCAGCCAGCAGCCAGTAGGCAAGAGGAAACCATCTCCCTTTCCAAGGGCCAGGCGAGCACCAGAGGGGCACCAACTTTAACCCTGACCCTGGGAGGGGTGGTGGTGTGAGGGCAACATGAACCTTATGCACACAGAATCACAGAGGCAGCTGTTCTGGAAGGAGCCACTCTCAGGGTCATCGCAGTCCTGGACTGGTGCAGTGCTGACGTTTCCAAGTTCTCCACACCCCCGAACGCTGGCCCACAGACCCATGTCTGCAAATCACTGATTTAGATCCGTGGGGCTAGGAGGTATAAAGCAAAGGTCTGGAGGAATCACAAGACACTGATGGCTCCACGTGGCAGCCTGGCTTGCTTGCAGCAGCCCCAAAGTGTGATCCTTTGACCTGACGAATCCTGGGACCCCTGATCCTATGTTCCAGCCCAGGAGCTGAAGAGACACTTCTTCGCCTTACAGTCAGAGCAGCTGAGGTGGGGGATGTGTCCCCTATTCCTGCCACGTGCTCGCAGAGTAAAGATATTTGTGCCTTTCCTGCTCAGAGCGTGCGTCTGTCTGTCTGTCTGTCTGTCTGTCTGCCTGCCTGCCTGCCTGCCTGTCTGTCAGCCTGCCTGCCTGTCTGTCTGTCTCTCTCACTCTCTCCATGATTCCCCCAGCTGACTGCAGAGTCTCCATAGTACGCAGTACCCACGCACACAACCCCCTCCTTCCTGCGGCTGCTTTTACTTGGGTCACTGCACTGGTTTCAAGGGTTACTGTCCATCTCCTGTGCTCTCAGTCTGTGACCTGTAGCAGGTCGTCACTCTTTCCTGTCTGTATGGGCCGTATCAGGGTCTCTCTCAGAATCACCCTGACAGATTCTTTGGAACAACATCAAGTGACAGGTTAATAAGTAGGGATGAGTTTCAAGAGGAGATGTGCTGTTGGTTGAGCCCCTGGCCTGGGCGCCATGTGTATAACCGTGATTCAGTAGTTTCTAGATATTGAAAGTATTTGCCATTTTATTGCTTATTTGTTATCTTGTTTGTGTGAGGTCAGATCTGGTGGTGCTCAGGGTTGCTCCCAGCTCAGTGCTCAGAGGTTGCTCCTGGCACTGCTTGAAAAACCTCCAAGCTAGTCCCTTGGGCACCTACTGGCCCATATTTCTCATTTTGAACATTAAAGAGAGAGAGAAAGTTCAGTAGGGAAGTCCTTCACCTTGCACACAAAGACCCTAGTTCTGTTCCTGGTACTGCTAAGGGATACCACCATTGCCACAGTGCAGGAATAAGCCCTCAGGGTTCTCCCCACCCCCAACACACCAACAAAAGTAAGCATCAGGTGCCAGAACCGTAGAACAGCAGGTAGGACATTTGCCTTGCATATGGCTGACCCAGGTTCGATATCCAGCATCCCATATGGTCCCCTGAGCACTGCCAGGAGTGATTCCTGAGTGCAGAGCCAGGGGTAACCCCCTGAGCATCTCCAGGTGTGGCCCCAAGTCAAAAACTAAACATCAGGGGATTGGGAGATGAAGGGGGCTCTCCCATGGCAGAAGTCTGTCGGCTCCAAAGTTCTGGACCAGAGCAGGGGGTGCCCCTCGCCCCAGTTAAGCACATATTTGCACACTTGGATATGTAAACCAGTTCTCAATGGCGTGTTAGGAAGACCCTCTCTGTCCTGTCTGTCCCCATCCTTTACCAACAGGAACCTAAGACATCACTGGCCTTTGTTCCTTGGAGCTTTAGCTTTAGGGAACCAAGAAGTCTAGTGTGTTAAGATGTGGCCTACTGTACCCTAAAAATAACTTACCAGCCATCATTCCAGTCAAAACCCCTGGAAAAGAGAGAGTGAGCCCCTCCATGACTGTGTGCTGGTTCTTTTCACTTAGCATCTGACAAGTTCCCGTGGTCCTTGTCAGCCCTTGGGTGTCTTAACATAAAATCTGACTGAAATTTCCATGTAAATCCCCTCCCTATACAAGCTCCCTGACGCAGCCCAGGCCTTGGGCTTCAGACACTTTCTACCCTGGGGAGCAATTCCAATGTCAAATGAGTCACCGTCACTGTGCTAGTTGCTTTTCCCTTCCTTGTCCCTTCAGGTCTAGCACTCAGCCCTCTCCATCAGGGCCGTGTGTTCCGCCCACCACCGTCATAAGCTCCAGGAGATGATGGTGCCATAGTGTCACAGGCCCACAGCCCGAGTGTCAGAATTCTGTGGCTTCTACATCCACAAATGGGCCACAGAGCCATGCAGAGTGCAAAGGGCAGCTCCTGCTATTCCTTCCTTTGTGCTGAAATAGAAGTGGCCCACGGTTCTGGCCCATCCCTGTGCTGCTCCCTCCTGGAGAGAAGCTTCTAGAAACCAGAACCTCCAGTTGTCAGTGTCAGACCACGAGAGAATCCTCAGGAAAGAATCTGTGCAGGAAAGCAACAAGTCACCCAAAAGGGTCTTCCTTAGTCATTGCCACAGTGCTGGAGCCAAGACCTTAGGAGATGTGCTCATGGCGCCTCCCCCCCCTCCTCCTCTCTCCTCCTCCCCTGATCTCCGCTCCTGCTCTCCTCCTCTTCCCTTTCACCTCTCATCTTTTCTTTCAGCCTCCTCTTCCTATCTCTCTCCTTCATCACCTTCTCTTCCTCTCTTCTGCCTCTCCTCCTTCCCTTCCTCCTTTCCTTCTCCCTCATCTCCATTTTCTCCCCCTCCTCTGCTCCTTCCCTCCTTCCCCTACCTCCTCTTCTTCCTCTTCCTTTCCTCCTCTTCCTCCCTCCAACCCTCCCTTATCTCTCCTCTCTCCACTCCTTTTCTCTCCTCATCTCTCCTTTCCTCCTGTGCTCTCACTCTGCTCTCTCTTCCTCCCCCTGTCCATTCCCTTGCTCCCTCCAGGCAGGTGGACCTGCTTCTGCTTTTCGGCCCCAGACAGATTTATCAGCTCACTGGCATCTGTGCACAGGTCCCCTTTGCCATCTGGGGCGAGCTGGATGGCTGGGTGGGTGGATGGGTGGACAGGTGGATGGGTGGATGGATGGGTAAGTGGGTGGGTGGATGGGTGGATGGGTGGGTGGGTGAGTGGGTGGATGGGTGGGTGGGTGAGTGGGTGGATGGATGGGTGGGTGGATGGGTGGGTGGGTGAGTGGGTGGATGGGTGGGTGAGTGGGTGGGTGGGTGGATGGGTGGGTGGGTGGATGGGTGGGTGGATGGGTGGATGGGTGGATGGGTGGGTGGGTGGGTGGGTGGATGGGTGGGTGGGTGGGTGGATGGGTGGGTGGGTGGGTGGATGGATGGATGGATGGATGGATGGATGGATGGATGGATGGTCAGACAGATGGATGGTAGGCTTAATTAAGACCAAGAAATTCTTCCACTGAACCCCTTGTTCTGCAGAGGAGGGCACTGACACCAGGATGTAGGGGACCCCAGCAAAGCCATGCTGTTTAAGCGTAACATCCTGACTCCCAGGTCCATGCTCACCCCTCAAACCCAGTGTAGCTGGGCACCTGTGCCCTGCCTTTCTCCTTGGAGAAGAGGAGTTTGCATTTGTAATGAGTTACTAGACACCCCAGCACACCGCTGGGCTCCTTCAAGGCCTTTGGCTCCTGTCCTCTGCTAAGCTTCCGTTCTTGGGGCCACTTTGGTCTCTTGGGGCCCCTTCCTGCCCCTCTCTCTCCGACCTCAGAACGGGCACAGGCATTTGTTCCACAATACTGAATGCTTGTTTTCATGACAGCGGCTTAAGGACCCTTGCAGGCAGTGTGTATGGCAGGTGCCTCACAGAGGTTGATGGGTAGTGGTTCAAGAACTAGGCAGGGCTGAGAGACGATGCAGGGGTTAGCACCCAGCTGTGTACATGGAGGGGCTCAGCTCAATCTGCGGCACTGCACGGTCCCCTGAGCATGGGGACGGGGGAAGCTATGGAGGTCACTGAGCACCCCAGGGATGGCCCAGGTATCCCTGGCACTGCTGGGCCCAAGTAGCGCCCCTTCATGGGCCCTGCATGGAGCCTCTGGCCTGGTGACTGAGAATGGCCAGGAGAAGCCCAGAGCCTCCTGAGCACAACTTAGGGGCACCCTGCCCACAACCGCCTCCCCAAATAAAAAGCTAGGCAGGCAAGAGGAGGTGGCTCAGCAATAGGACATGCACCTTGCATGTGTGAGGCTCTGGGGTTGGTCCCAACACCCCCTCCCCCCACACACACCCTATGATATCAAGGGGCTGGGATGGGTTCAGAGGCCATGAGTTCGGTTCTGCAAGCGCATAACCCTCAGCCACAGCAAAGGAGGGACAAAGAAGCATTCAGCAAATTAACTTGAACATAGAGTGGGTCGGTGACACTCCCAGCACGAATCAGCCAGCAGGTGGGCATTTCTGTACAGATGAGGACCAGCAGATACAGCTTAACCTCTGGTGCAGATTCACAAGGTTGCAAAGCTTCAAACCTGGAGTTTGCCCTCCCCAGGACCCCAGTGCTTATGGGTGAGTGTGGGACTCCGCTGCACCATTACTTCCCTGCGGGCTATCGTGGAAAGCGTCGGGTGAGGGAGATGAGCTCCACACGGGCTCCTAGAGGTTCTGAGCAGACCCCAAGGAGTGCGCCAGTGGCACATGTGCCGTGGCTGTGGCTTCCAATGTGAGGCGACCGTTCCTCGGGAGCCGCTGTTTTGTCTGAATGTCATCTATACGGCTTTTATTGGAGCGTGATGACAGCGGGCGAATAACTTAACATAAATTTGCATAATGCAATACAGCTGCTAATTTATGGTCCCATTAAAACACCAAGTTTTGTAGTTTGGGGCATTTAAAAGTCTCAATCTTTTGAAACTTTCCCTTCTGTTTGCTGTTTGTTTATTACTTACTTAGGGTTGCCAGATAAAATACAGTCGTCAGGTTAAATTTAAAGTTCTGGCAAACCGTGAATCATTTTGCAGTCAAAGTTTGTCGTGCAATATTTGGGACATTTATGCTAAAAATTGATTCAGTGTGTACCTGAAATTCACACTCAACTAGGTGCCTAGTTATTTTTTCCCTTCTCTTTATTGACCTTGTTGCAGTGACCAGGGGTCACACCTTGGATTGAGTGTCTACTCTGGGGTGCAATGTTGGGGACACTTGCAGTGTTGGGGATCACATATGGCATGAAGAGAGGGGCGGGGATGATGCCAAGATCCAACTCTTGGTCTTGTGCATGTAAGACAGGTGCCACCACCGAGCCACAGCCCCAGACTGGGGGCTTAAATAATTTGGTCACTGTGGCAGTTCTAGCTTTACTCTTCATGGGGTGGGATAGCAGGAAAGAAGCTGTGCGTGGGGGAGGACATTGATGCTTCGCATCTAGGGATCTTTATGCAGAGTCCAAAGGATCACATATAAAAGGCACCAGTGCCACAGGGGAAACTGAGGCAGGTGACAACTCCCCATCTTTATGGCAGTATTGCAGGGGTATTAAAGTGCTGTTCTCAAACTTTGGGGGAGAACACAACACATTATAAGATATATAGATTACATTCAATACATATACTATATATCACGAGATATGTATTTTCTAATTCAACCCAGTGGCCACGCACTATCAATTGGAAGAAGTGTCTCTGAAAACTTTGCAGACTTTTATGGCTAATTCACTCTGTGGCAGCCCCAGGGGCCTCAGACAGAGGCACAGGGAACAGGCTCAGTAAATATAGGCAGTCCCAAGGGTCCAACCTGGGACCTCGTGCTTATAAGGCAGACACTAAAGCTACTGGTGCGCCCAGGCCGGGTCTGGGAGCAGCTCATACCCTTCATGTCCTGCTGGTGAGAGCAGCTCTCTTGGCCCAACGGGTAGCGCAGGGCTTAAGGCGCTGGCCCCTTTGTGTCCTGCTGGTGGAGCAGCTCTGTTGGCCCGACGGTAGCGCAGGGCTTAAGGCGCTGGCCCCTTCGTGTCCTGCTGGTGGAGCAGCTCTCTTGGCCCGATGGGTAGCGCGGGGCTTAAGGCGCTGGCCCCCTCCTTTGTGTCCTGCTGGTGGAGCAGCTCTGTTGGCCCGACGGGTAGCGCAGGGCTTAAGGCGCTGGCCCCTTCGTGTCCTGCTGGTGGAGCAGCTCTGTTGGCCCGATGGGTAGCGCAGGGCTTAAGGCGCTGGCCCCCTTGTGTCCTGCTGGTGGAGCAGCTCTGTTGGCCCAACGGGTAGCGCAGGGCTTAAGGCGCTGGCCCCTTCGTGTCCTGCTGGTGGAGCAGCTCTCTTGGCCCGACGGGTAGCGCAGGGCTTAAGGCGCTGGCCCCTTCGTGTCCTGCTGGTGGAGCAGCTCTCTTGGCCTGACGGGTAGCGCAGGGCTTAAGGCGCTGGCCCCTTCGTGTCCCTGCTGGTGGACCAGCTCTCTTGGCCCGACGGGTAGCGCAGGGGCTTAAGGCGCTGCCCTGCTTTGAGTTCCAGCACCACAGAGGGTCCCTTTGAGCCCGAAACAGCCCCCACCCAACCCCCAAATGGTGCCATTCCGAGCTGAGGTGTGGTTCAGGAGAGCACTTGCTCTGCACGGTTGAGGTCCTGGGTTCTATTCCCACAAAAAATAAAGAATAATTGAGAGTATCATGGCTGCACCCCAGGTTAGCTCTCTCTGGCCTCCTCACCCTGAGCTCACACCTACCCAGCCCGGGTGTGCGGCCCTTATCAGGGCTTTGAGATACAAGAACGCTCTTGAGGAGAGTTGCACTCATGCTCGCCAGCCCAGTACACAGGTGGCTCCTGTATTCATGGGCAGGAAACCCCAGTGCTACCAGGAAATGGGCTCCGGGCTCCCACGGAACAGTCCCCAGAATCGAAGGGGCACCCAGGCCTGTTCCCCTCCTGCCTCCTACCACCTGGCCTGACTGGTGGCACCCCTCTGAGTTCTGGGGCCCACCTGCCTCAGATGATGGGCAGCAGATGACCCTGCATGGCCCAGCTCAGCTGTGCCCAAGCCCCAACCCCCACCCCCCTTCCCTGACTGATCCTCATGTTGTCCCTGCCACTACCCTGGGACGGACGATGAGGCCTCAGTTTTCCTGAACCCCAGATCCTGCCCAGATTCCTCCAACCAGCTGCTCTAGGCCCTCGGGGTCTCCTGTTGTGACAGTCGGCATCCCACCCCCAGCCTCCTGCCTTCCAGAACCTTCATTTGTGTTGGGGCCAGGTGCAGGGAGCCACTGATGCAGTAGTCAATGGCAGCAAATGATTCCAGCCTTCCACCGTGCAGAAGCGGGACCCAAGTGGGGTGTATGGGTGCCAGGTGCCAGCCGCAGCACCCACTCTGCCGTGAAACAGCTGCCAAGCAGCGTGGTGACAAACTCGCTTCCATTCGGCTCCAAACCTGTGTGAGCGCTTTGATGGCTTTGGTGTGAAAGTGCCAAAGTGCTCTGAAAATCGCTGTGGCAGAAGCTCACCTAAGGGAAGTGTTTCTGAGCCCCGCACTCCCTCCTCGCCTCCCTGCACCGCCCCCAGCTTAGGGGCAGGCTGCGGAGAAGACTGGCACTGAGGAGGCAGTTGGCACTCGGAGGGAGAGTTGCAGAGCAGCTCCTCCTGCAAGAGCCCGACAAGGAAGGGAGCATGAACGCACACAGCACCCCTTTCCCTGGGCGCATAAGCCGGTGCTCACCTGCCCACTGTGGCCACACTCACCCTTGGGCGCTGCTCTACAGGAGCTGCCGTAAAGCAGAAATAAGACAACCCAAAGTGGGGTCCAGCCCCGGACCCAGAAAAGGCTGAGTAGGATGTTTATGGAGGGTTGCAGGTCCAGCTTGCCTGGAAGATAAATGGGGGCCTTGACTGGGAGCACTCAGCTCCCCTACTTAGATGACGTCAAGGGGCCATCCAGGAGCCTCCCTGTGACACTTTTTCCCCAGTCCACAGGTCAGATGAGGGGGACAATTGTGGGAAGGAAGAAGGGTCCTGGAGGGTCATCATTATCTTTAAGGGGTCCTGCCAGACAGCTCCTGAAAGGCTGTACATAAGGACCACATGCAGCTCGTGGCAGAAAGTCACGAGGAAGGAAGGAAATATTAGTCGGCCTCTGCATCAGGGAGTCAGGCAGGAAGTCAGCCTCTGGGGCCAGGAAGTCTGACTGTCAGGGCAGGAAGTCAGACTCTTGTAGTAGGAAATCAGCCTCTCAGGCAAAGGAGTCAGCCTCTCGGGGCAGGGAAATCAACTTCTTGGGGCAGGGAAGTCAGCCTGTCAGTGCAGGAAATCAGACTCTGGTGGCAGGAAATCAGCTTCTTGGGGCAGGAAATCAGACGACTATTGTGGCAGGAAATCAGCCTCTGGGGCAGAAAGTCAGACTCTGGGACAGGAAATCAGACTCTGGAGGCAGGAAGTCTGACTCTTGGGGCAGGAAGTCAGCCTGTAGGAAAGGAAACCAGACTCTCAGGGCAGAAGTCAGCTTTAAGGGAAGGAAACTGGTCTTTCAAGGGCAGGAACTCAGGAAATGTCTGTCTCTGCTCTGTCTTAATCCCTGTCTCCACCGGGAGCTCTCCTCTTTCCCCACAAGTGGGACGCCTGAGGCACTTCCCTTCTGGGATTCCTGAAAAATCTGTTACTCTGGGTACCATTCTGGTGCCAAGAATTGTTTTTGCTTTTCTTCTTTTTAGCTTAGGTTTTGCTCTCCTCACTCACAATCTTGAGAAGTGAAAATGACCTGAGCAGGCAAGAGGGAATTTGAAATGAGCTGGAAGGGGGGGAAAATCCTGCTACAATAAATCGTATCACTGTGGTGATCTCTATCTAACCAGAACATTCTCAGCCCAGACAATGGCTCATTTCTTTCAAACAATATTCAATACAAGCGACTTCCAGGCCCACAAAAGGATTTCTTCAGGCTCTCAGGGTTGGTTGCAGAGGGATTTAACCTCCATAGAAAAAGAGAGCAGCTTCAATTATAGATGCCAGGACAATGCGGAGACCTAGGGAAATAAATAAAGCGGGAGGTGGTCTGCAGGAAGGGGCAGGAATCCTTCCCTGGCAGCATCCCCAGAGGGAAGGCAGACAGATTCCCCGAGGGAGGTGCCCAGTGGTTGGGGTGGATCAGCACTTTGGTCCATTTCTCAGAAGAGACAGATGTTAACTGAGGGGGCTGGAACAGTGTAGTGGGGAGGGGGCTGCCTTGCATGCAGCTGAACCAGTCTTTATCTCTGCCATCCCATATGGCCCAAGCAATGCCAGGAGTAAATTCTGAGTGTAAAGCCTCTGAGCCTCTCTAGGTGTGGCCCTTTAAAAATGAAAAAAACACATGTCGCGGGAGGGCACTCTGTGGGCCCAGGCACCCAGGCAGGCTCCCCTCAAGCAAACGACTTTGCAAACCCATTTTCCACCTGCCAGAGGTACTGGAGGTCTGTACAGGAAAAAAAAAGAGGCAGGAAACAAGGGGCTGGGCGAGTAGGAGCTCTGGAAGTCCCTCTAAATTTAACACGCCATCCCACATATAGACTGAAACAAAGACTAATCCTGGTCCTTATTGCATGGAGCATTTCTGCAACAGGAAGCTGGATTCAAACTATCAAGGCTCAGCACCCCAGGAGGTCCCAGAGATCGGGGTTGGAGTTGGGAAGGGGGTGGCGATTAGGCATGATCCTCTCCACGTGAGCCAGGTCTGCTGAGTCCCGGCTGTCAAAGGCTGTGCCTTGGAGACACGGGAAGGTGACAGGACGGATGTCCCCCAGAGTTCAGCCCCACCTATTCCGAAGGGACCATCAGCTCCCAGCACTGATTCCTGGTCACCGCTTCAGAGGGTCTCAGGCAGGCAGGGGTTGGCCCCGTCCTTCCTGAGGGCACCCAGCTCACCCACCACCCCCTTTGTGGCCTGCCCCCACTCCTACCTGCTTTTCCTTCTCACTTTGCTCATTTGCTCTCTTCTCTGCTCCCACCTGTTTTCCTGGGGCTGTTGTGGGGGTGTTGCAAGGCTCTGCTGGGGTGGCGGGCCAGGGCTAGAACCCACCATCCCTCCTGGGCGCCTCATGAGCGGCTGGGCACAGGGAGAGTAAGTAGCAGCTCTGCCCCATGTCTGTGAGTCTCTCACAGACAAATCTGTGAGACATGTCTGTGAGTCAAGCCAGACGACCCCCACTCCATGAGGGCCTCCATTTTCCACATCCGGACTTCTCTCTCGTCAGAACTCCACCCAGCAGACCAGCCTATCACAGCCCAGCTCATACGGCCACAAGCGGCCGCACAGTTCATCAATAAATGCTGGACTTAGAGATGACTACAAGAGTATGCTACCTGCACGGCAGAGCCTGGCAAGCTACCCGTGTTGTATTTGATATGCCAAATACCAGTAACAATTATAGACCTCATTCCCGAATGGATTGAGGCTCTTTATGTTCCTGGAGCAAGCAGATGCCCTTGGGCTCTACTAGCATGAGACAGGACATATGGAGATGTTACTGGGGCCCACTCGAGCAAATCGATGATGAACGGGAAGACAGTGATACAGTGATACAGTTGTGGGGGGGTGTGACGTGTGTGTTGGGAGGTGGGGGACCCCCCCTTGCAGGGTCGCACATGATAGCTGCAGTCTTGCCAAGTCTCAGCTGTGAACTCAGCACTGTCTGCCTGCCCAGAGCCCCCCCCCAACTTCCACCTTGTGCTCACCCAGGACCCCACTCCTGTGCACGCAGAGGGGTACCTACTCTGGCTGTGCAAGACCCCACGCTCAGTTTGCACCTCTGGAAGCCCCAGACAGCACAGCTGCTGGCTCAGCTCTCGGCACATGTGGGCAGCCCCTGGGCTTACATTCATGGACTCACGCTTGCCAAGCCAGCCCCAATCAAGGAAATGCGTGTGCCCTCTCGGCCCCTCACTGGGCCCCCTCGCGGCCTACTTGCGCTTTAGCCTCAGGAGGGCGGCTCTTGGCCTCAGCTTCCCACCAGGTGACAGAGGTGGGGCTGCTCCTGCTCTTGGACTCCTTGGCTCTGTCCTGGGCTAACCTGTCCCCTCCTGAGTCCCGGCCCTCCAGACCCTCCATACTCCCCAGCCGCCACTGCCATCTGCCCCACTACTGGGTCTCGCTTTCCACCTTCTGTCAGCCTCCAGAATGAAAGCCATGCCTCCCCTTCATCTCTGCCTCCCCCAACCCCTTTCAGGCCAGCTCCCCACTTCCCACAGTGGCCATGGTTCCAGAGACTTTCAGCCAGACTCCCCAAGGGACCCCTCGGAAAGCATTCACCTGAGTACCGCGACAGGGCCCAATGTCCTCAAGGTCCAGCCATGATGGAGAATGTGGCCTCTCTATTGCTCCTTCCAAGCCCAGAGCCCACAGGGTCTGACCACCAGACCGTGGCGACCGCCTCTCTGCCCTTCCATTTCAGATGGCACATTAGCCTGCCCCGCCTGACCTGTCGTCAGAGCTTCCGGGACTCCCGCGTGCCATAGCAGCGACTCCAAGATTGCTGCTCCTGGTGCCATGGCTTCCGCCTCTCCTGACGGCCAGGCCCTGGCTCTGCCTGTGAGTGAACAAGTAGACCAACACGTCCCATCGCAGCGCCTTGTCCACGCTGTCGCTTTGCCCCGTGCTTCCCTAATAAGCGTGGTGAAGTCTCCATGTCTGTCTGGCCAGGGAGGGAGGGAGTCTCTCTGGCTAGAAAACTTGACATTTCCTCTGCAAGTTCAATATCTTTCATTCTGCCCCCCATGCTGAGGAGCCGGGCATGGGAATTTAACTCATCATTTACTATTTCTTGTAATGTCATAAACATCTGTGATTTAGCCAAGCCAGCAGGGAGAGCAGAATCAGAAACGACAAAACAGCAGATCACTGGGAGGCTTGAAAAGGATCAGTCTGGGCGTGTGTTTGATGCTCAGGACTGCTAGTATCTGACAATTGGGGCAATTGGGAGGAAAACATGACATGGGTCTTGTCTGTTCACCCCAAACACCCCAACCACGGGAATAAACAATTCCGCTCCCTAAGTAATGCTCTTTTCTCTCCACCCTTTCCTGATGAAACAGTGGTCAGGACCCTGAGAGGGGGACAGGCAGAGGGAAGGGGGAGGAGCCAGAGTCAGAGGACAGAGAAGGGAAGGGACGGTAACTGCGTACTCAAGCCAACTTGGCTAACAATCTAGAAAGTTCTACAATTGATTTGTACAGCTTCCCACAGTATCAGCAAAAGCTGAACACATGAGTCCCTCAGGACACAGCACAGGTCTCTCTCCAGAAGAGATGAGCACCCAAAGCCCTACAAGATGGAGTCACTGTGACCCCCATGCTGAGTGTGGTCGACCTCACCACAGCCAGACGTGCAGTTCCTGTTGTGGTGGTGTGTGTGTGTGTGTGTCTGTGCCGTCCCATGTCCTGCAGGACACCCTGCATGGCCCAGATTTATGAGCAGTTTTGAGGGGAAAGTAATTTCTCACATTGGAAGTCAGGACAGTGCTTACCCATGGGGCTGGGCTGGAAGGCACCTCACATGGCGAGTCAGAAGCTGGGAAGGGAGGGAGGGAGGCAGGGAGAAAGGGAGACAGAGAGACAAGGAGGCAGGGAGGGAGGGGAGGGAGGGAGGGAGGGAAGGAAGGAGGGAAGGAGGGAGGGAGGGAAGGAGGGAGGTGGAAAGGAAGGAAGGAAGGAAGGAAGGAAGGAAGGAAGGAAGGAAGGAAGGAAGGAAGGAAGGAAGGAAGGAAGGAAGGAAGGGGGGAAGAAGGAAGGAAGGAAGGAAGGAAGAGGAAGGAAGGAAGGAAGAGGAAGGAAGGGAGGAAGGAAGGAAGGAAAGGAGGGGAGGGAGGGAAGTAAAAAGGAAGGAAGGAATGAAGGGAGGGAGGGAGGGAGGGAAAAGAGGGAAGGAGGGAGGGAAGAAAGGAGGGAGGGAAGGAGAGAGGGAGGCAGGGGAAGGACGGAAAGGGAGGGAAGGAAGAAAGAAGGGATGGAAGGAAGAAAGAAGGGAGGGAAGGAGCCAATGTGATCTTAGGGGAGCCGCTCCCCTCTCAGAGTCTGGTTTCTTTGGGTACAAACTAGGTGTCCAAATTGCTGTTGTCTGTCAGGACGGTTATGACAAAGGATGTCCCAATCCTTCCTCCACAGTAAAGTCCTGCAGGAGACCATTATTATCACAGATCTCTGGAGATGGGCCGTCCTGCAGAGCTGCAGCGTTGTTCCTAAAGCCCATGCCAGGCACTAAGGAACCCTATGAGGGTGTACAGTGTGTGTGCATGTGTGGTGTGTGTGTGTGGTGTGAGCGGGTGTGGTGTATGTTGTATATGGTGCAGTGTGTATGTGTTCAGTATGTATGGTGTGTCATGTGCTGTGTGATATGGGAGATATGTGGTTTGAGTGGTACATGTCTGAAGTGTTAGGTTGTGGCCACATGTGAAGTGTGTGTGAGCTGTGTGGAGATGTGTATGTGAGAGTGGGGCTAGAAAAGTATATGTGTGTGAGGTGTGCGGTGAGTATAAAGTGTGTGTGACTGTATGAGGTCTTGTTATGTGAGGGCTTTGTCAGGTGTGGCAGAGTTTGTATTGTGTTTGAGGTGTGTGAGGTACTTGAGGTGTGTGTGTGAGGTGTGGAGGGTTTGAATGAAAAATGTGCATGAGCTATGTGGTGTGTGTATATGTGAGCTATATGTGGGGGTGGGGGGTGTGTGAGAGGTATATGAGATGTCTGAAGTGTGTGAGGTATAAGAAATGTGTGCAGAATGTGTGAGGCATGTGTGTGAGAGATATGTAAGCTGTGTGTGTAAGGAGTCAAGGGTTTGGATGAAGTGTATGTGAAACGTGTGGTGTCTGTGTGGGATGTGTGTGAGGTATGTGTGTGTGTGGAATGTGTGAGGTATTTAGGAGAGGTGTGTGTGTGTGTGTGTGTGTGTGTGTGTGTGTGTGTGTGTGTCTTCCCGGGCCGGACAAAAGCATAGTCTGGAACCATCCATCTGGTTGGTTGAGCAGCTTCTGACACTTTCCTTACACAGGGCAGAAGTGGATGCTGGGGGCACCCTCCTTGTCGGGTCCCCAACTGTGCCAGGAAGCGAGTTCCCTTCTACCTCCGAAGCCGCGCGGGGAATGGATGAAAACTCAGGACTCCGGCACAGTTTTAAAAGGGCTTTACTATCACAGGTCTCAATATATAATCCAAGAGCAGGGAAAACTCCGGACTCTGGGTTCCCAGTTAGGCTCCAGCCACGTGTAGGCCAAGATGGCTGCCACCACGTGTTGAGGCCCAACAGAAACTGGAGAGGACAGACAGGCAGGGAAGCCAAAATGGCAAAAAGAGCCTTCTCTCTTCTTGCAGCTTATTTTATAGATAGAAATCCCCCAAAACTTCCCAGCCAGGCCCATTGTGGGCTGGGCTATCTAGAGATAAAAACAGGTAAATAGCTCTATTGAAATGCAGCACTTCAGGTGGCCTTCTGGCGTTTACAAGCACCCAGAGCTGATTCAAAGCCTCCCTAGCAGATCTGGGAGGGGCTGCAAGTTAAGAGTAGCTGGGCCAGAGGGATAGCCTTGCACGTGGCCGGCCTGTGCAGGCCCGGGTTCGGTCTCTGACATCCCATATGGTCCCCGAGCACCACCAGGAGTAATACCAGAGTGCAGAGCCAGGAGTAACCCCTGAGCATCGCCCGGGTGTGACCCAAAAAGCAAAAAAAAAAAAAAAGAGTAGCTGGAAGCTAATTAAGGTGTCACCCAACACCTCCTGACTACTTCTGGGGAACAGGAGCTACTTCTAAATCTGCCAGATTATCTACTGGACATGGGGGCATTAACCAGGCCAGGAAGATCCCGCCCTCTGCTCTGACTCCACACCCGAGTGTCTGCCCAGGCCCATCTGCTTCCAGACGGAAATATCAGGGTGGAAGGATCTCAGGGCCCTTCAGAGATGGGGAGCATGGGGCACCCAGGCCACCCCACCAGGGAAAGGGCTTTTCTTCTGTTTGCAGCCAACAGATAGTGGGTGATGCTCTTGTTTCCCAGGGCTGTCCTATTCCCTGGAGAATGAAAGCAAACAGGAGTCCAGGTCTTCCAGGGCCTGTGTGGCTTCGCCTGAGCCCAGGACCTCAGAGGTACCCAGGTCTTGCTCCCAGATGCCAAAGGCTGGCCCCATGGGGCTACAACCCCTGATCCTTGACAAGAGACATCCAGCTGAGCCCTCCAAGACAACCTTCGATGAACCTAGAACAACTGCTTTGAGGGAACCAAAATGAATCAGCCCCCATGTCTATTTCCTGGAGTAAAAGTGAATTCTGAATTCTTTTTTATTTTTATAGAACCCAGAATCTCCAGGGAAAATCTTTCTGAAAGCAATGACATTTTTATTTTATTTTTTCTCATCTGTACTCTGCAACGTATCTGCCAGGGTGGCATCTGTGTAGGTGTGTGTGTGTGTGTGTGTGTGTGTGTGTGTGTGTGTGTGTGTGACTTAGAGACAATGACACACACATCTGTCGATTAGAGGTGAGACCGTCTCACTTCCTACTTGAAAGGATTCATCAACGGGTTTTCACGGTGGCCTCTCACCCTCTCGCCAGCTCTTCTGATGCATTGGTTTCCAGGATCTGAATTCTATGATCGTTTTAGACTAAGACAACTAAGAGACCAAGAGCCTTAGAATTAAAAGGAGAAGTTATATCTGCAGATCATCAAACACAGCTAGGAAAGGGTCCTGAAAATCCAGCCCTGCTATTTGAAGAATGAGGCCAAGAATCTGTTGATCTTTTCATTTCTGTTTTCCCCAATATTGGCTCATTAAACATTTCCTCTATCTTCCCCCTCATTAACTATTAACAAATAGCTCCTATCGATTTCCAGCCTTCCCAGACTACAGTGGCTCCTTTCATGCCATAAACCCCCACAGAAATAAAGTCTGCTGGGTTTTAGGGATGATTTTCTTCCTGCATATATCGTGGTGGAGCGCTGGAACCCAGAGAACAGGAGGCCGTGGATGCAGTGAGCCCCTACCCAGAGGGCGGGAGGCCGTGGATGCAGTGAGCCCCTACCCAGAGGGCGGGAGGCCGTGGATGCAGTGAGCCCCTACCCACAGACAGCTGCAGACACGGGCCCTGACACAGCCCCTGACAACTCCACAGCCAGACACAGCCCCCAGACACTGTGAATACACTCATTTCTGAAGCTCTTTCCCCCATCACCTCCCTCACCATGCCCTGCCTGTGAGATGGGTGGGGAAATCCAATATCCCACTGGACAGAGCAGGCCACCTGGGGACAAGGCCTTGGCAACTGGCCCCAGGCTCTCAGACAAACCAGTCCCGGGTGGAACCCCTAAACAGCACCAAAAAGGAGATGAGTGGGAACACCATTCCTGGATATAAATAGGACAAGTGGGTTCTCAAATTCCCAATTCTGAGAGCTGGCCTGAGGTCCTGGAGTCCCAGGGGATTTGGGGGGGGTGTCACTTTTAATAGGAGCTTCTGGACATGAGACTAAGGTTTCCTTGTTTGACTTCTGCTCAGAACAGACCCACCAACGCCCCAGTTCTCGACACACGCCAGGAGATCTCCTTGGGCCCTCCCCAGCATCACAGAGGGCTGACACCTGCCAGGGAGCTGCTTCTGTTATGTCTTTAACATCTGGGGACTGTCAGATTTCTCTAAGGAGGGGGAAGAGAGAGAGAGAGAGAGAGAGAGAGAGAGGAGAGAGTGTGTGAGAAAGTGTGTGTGTGAGTGAGAGAAAGTAGAGAGAGAGAGAGAGAGAGAGAGAGAGAGAGAGAGCGCTGAGGGGGCTGAAGCACAGACTTTGCATGTCCGTGTCCTGATCCCCAGAAGCACCTGGTACCTCCAAGCACTGCTGGGTGCACCTAGCCCAGAGTAGCCCCTCACTATTAACCAACAAAAGCAATTCCTCTGGCGTTTCTGGATAGCCTCCCACCAGCCCACCCACCCTGCACCACACTCCCCTACAGCCCCTCAGGGCTGCTTACTCTCACTGAGCCCCTGGACACCCCAAAGGAAGCTTCTGCCTCGGTGCCCAGTGCAGAATTCAGCCCCTCTACTCCGCCATTGGTCAATTCCCTTTTTTTTTCCCCCAGACCATTTTTTTTTCTTTTTTTTTTTCCTGGCTCTACACTCAGGAATTACTCCTGGTGGTGTTCGGGGAACCATATGGGAAGCCGGGATCAAACCGGGGTCTGCTACTTATAAGGCAAATGCTCTACCCACTGTGCTATTGCTCCGGTCCCTCCAGAACCATTTTCAAGCCTCTGTTTCAAGCCAACAGAGGGTGACCTCTGATGGGGCCACCCTCTTCGTGAACCCCTTTCTCATTGAGGCCATGAGAAAGGCAGGAACTTAGTGTGCAGAGAGAAGCTAAGGCAATAAGGGGGTGCCCCTCTCCTGCAGACCTGCAGGAGTCTGCTCTCTTCAACTCTGCCGACTTCTGTCCCTGCGTGCTAATTCACTGTCCCTCCCTTCCAGAGTCCTCCTAGACCCAGCTCCTGTCACACCCCAGCCCGCAGTGAGGGTCAACTGTCTCTTTCCAAACCCTGCCACAGTGGCCAGCACCCTGGAGACAAGGGAACCCTCTCATCGAGCCCCCGAGTCCTGATCACCAACATCCGCAGGCTCCAGGCCCTCCGCCACGTGCCACTGTTCCTTTCCCCATTGATCTGTTCTTGTTCCCCCTCTTCTGTCTCATCCTGGAGATGTCAGTGTAGACAGAGCTGCCTCCTTGATTCCCCAGTACCTGGGACCCCAGCTTTCCTGCCTGCCGCCCACCTGAAGTCCATCAGAAGCCATTCAAATGCCACTGGAAGTGGAAGTGATTGTAGCCTGGGAGAAGCATTCATGATGGGTTAAGGACTTGAAAATGGTTCTGGAGTTAGACGGGCATCCCCAGGGACAGGCTGTCCCTGTGTCTCACCCACTGCCGGCTGAGTGCAGGAGCCTCTCTCGGTGACTGAGCACCCCCAGCCCCACCTTCAGTATGAAGATCGGGTTTGTCCTAGGACTCTGAGGAAGTGTGGAGTGAATGGAGTCACTCAGATTTCTGCTTCCAGTTTCTTTTTTCTATTTGGGTCCACCTTACAATGTTCAGGTGTTACTCCTGGCTCTGCACTCCGGAATTACTCCTGATGGTGCTCGGGGGACCATATGGGGTACTAGGGATTGAACCCAGGTCAGTGGCATGCCAGGCAGGCACCTTATCCACTGTACTATTGCTGCGGCCCCTGCTTCCAGTTATCTCTTTGGGGCTCTGGCTTCCCCAGCTTCCGGACCTCCTTTTAGTCAGTGGAGAATCACCGACTCAGGCTCCAGATTCCCAGTCACCACGCTGGGCTGTCCCATTACCCATTCGTTTGCTGCCCCCTGCTGGCGGGAGTGGCTGAAGTCCCTTTTGGGCCTTTCTGGCCCGATTGGTTCCTGCTGGAGCGTCAGGCCCCTCCCTGCGGAGAGGTGGGCACTGCCATCTGAGACTTGGGGACTTGAAGCGCACTGCCCACTCCCCACTCCTGGGGTGCAGCAGCCTGTGCATCCTCACCCCATCAGACCTAGGTAGAATTCAGTGGTCTCACCCCTTCAGGAGGATCTGGGGCACCCAGGGGCCCTCAAGAGAACTGCTACCACTTGAGGCCCCCAATCAACTTCCTGGGGGCCAAACCCAACCCCCAGCTATATTTAAAGCATGCAGCTGGACCTGGTGAGCTGGGCCAGAACTGTGGTCCCCCAAGTTGCTGTCTGCATGTGTACCTTTGCCCAGGGCTTCAGAGCAAAAGAAATGTAGCCAGCCAGCAGTTCCCTTAACTCACCACTTACCATCCCATGTTGGGGGGGCGTCTGGGGGGTCCTCCCCTCCATTTCCTCCAGTGAGGTGGGGGCTCCCACAGCTGCTTTCCTTTGCTAGTGGAGGACCAACCCCCACATAGAGTTCCCCGGTCCTCATTCCTTTCTTCTTTAATTTCTGCTTTGCTTAAGCCTGACTGGCAGCTAATATTAGAATCCAGGTGTTGCTGACCTGGGCCGAGTGACAACTTGCTGAAGGGCATGAGCGACGGCACACAGACATGAACCGTGAGGTCTGCAGGAGAGGGGCACCCCCTTATTTCCTTAGCTTCTCTCTGCACGCTAAGTTCCTGCCTTTCTCATGGCCTCGATGAGAAAGGGGTTCACGGAGAGGGTGACCCCAACAGAGCCTGACTCCCCGGCCCCTACCCTGATCAACTCCGTTTGCTCTGTACTGTCCCATCCCAGACGGGCCCTGGCTATGCTTCCTGCAAAGTGCTCATGGGAGCAGAAAAGGGGCATTTTCCTGCCCAGAGAAAGTCCCTCCCCCACCTGCCACCCCTTTCTCTGCCTGTTACGATGGTTGTTTTCTCTTCCGTGTCATTCTGAGAAAAACCTAAACTTTAAATAAGGAGCACGGTGTCTTTATTCGTCTTTCTCTCATTCAAGGTTTTGTTTGTGGTCATGCATGGCATTGCTCTGCAGTTTTGTGCTCAGGGGTTGCTCCCAGCAGTGACCACACAGGGCTGGGGATGGAACCCAGCCTCTCGCATGCAAAGTCTCCCCGTAACCCACTGAGCTGACTCTTTGGCCCACACAACAGTGGAAATCGCCGGACAGTTCACCCATGTAGACTCACTGAAATCACATGATTTGTATTTTGTGACTTGGGGTCCCAAAGAGATGAAACACAAACCCAGCTACTGGACATGGAAGGAGGAAGAGAGGCTTCCAGCTCCTCCCCCAGGGCACTCCTCCACCGTGGGGAGACTGACTGGGAAAGGGGACGGGGAGACAGCTCAAGAACTGGAGCACAGGCTCTGCCAGGCCCAATCCCCAGCATTCATGGCCCCCAAACAGCCAGCAGTAACTTCCGAGCACTGTACCAAGAAACCTGAGCACTGACAAAATCCAAGAAGGAAAAGAAAGAAAATGTTATTTAAGAAAGAGTGCTGAGGGCAGGAGTGGGTACAGCAGGTGGGTGTTTGCCTTGCACGCAGCCAATATGGGTTCTATCGCTGGCACCCCATATGGTCCCCTGAGCACCGCCAGGAGTAACCAGAGCATTGCTGGGTGTGACCCAAAAGTTAAAAAAGAAAAGAATGCTGGGAAGACAGTGTCTTTTTCCTGCAGGGCAAACAGGCTGTATCTGCCCTGCGTGATGAGCCCCCTACACATTCTCTGGGCCTGCAAAGGGGTGCCGCCCCAACCCCTATTCTGCAGTCAAACTTCTCACAGTCACACTCAAAGACCCCAAGTCCCATGTTGGACCTGCTGATCTCCCATAGTGCACAATATGCCGCTGACCGCGTGCCCCCTGCCCCCAAACAACCCATTTCTGTTAGGTTTCTAGCCAACACAGCGAGTACCCTTCCAGTTGTGGTTTATGAGCCAAGAAACACCTGCTTTCTCGGCGCTGAAGCATGAAACTACTGCTCTGGCAGCTCAGGGTGCAAGGAGTGAGGACTTGATCACAGGGGCTGGCCACGTCCACTCCCGGGAAGGACAGAGCCCTGTGTGAGTCTCCCTTGGTTGCCCTCCTCAGGCAGTCCCCGAGTACCACAGCCTGCAGCGAGACCTGCCCTACCTGGACATGGTGATCTCCGAGACCCTGAGGATGTACCCACCGGCTTTCAGGTACCCTGGAAGGCTATGACACTTCCCGCACCTTTGAGCGCCACACCTGGAAAAGGTTCCGCCTTGGATTGTGTGTTGCTAGAGTGGGGGTATGTTTCCCCAACTCTAGCCCCCACTAGATTGTGTGTAGCTAGAGTGGGGGCACATTTCCTCTTGGAGCCCAGCTTCCCTCCTTCCTTCCCTCCTCTCCCTCCCTTTCTTCTTCGTTCCTTCTTTCCTCCCTTCCTCCCTTTCCCCTTCTCTCCCTCCCTTTCCACCTCCCTTCCTCCTTCCTTTTCTTCTTCCCTCCCTCCCTTTGTCTCTCCCTTCCTACTTCTCTCACCCTCCATCCTTTCTGTCCTTCCCTCCCTCCCTCCCTTCCATTCTTCCTCTCTCCCTCCCTTCTTCTCTCCCCTCCTTCCTCAGGCCCAAGGCCAGCCCAAACTCATCCACGAGCCGTGTGTGGGGACACTCTGCAGTGACAGAGTGGCACGCACCCCCACACCCCACCCAATGCTGTGCTATCCCCCTGCTGCTCCTTCCTACAGTCAGCCCTGGGGACCCCACCTCCAACCAGTCCCCAGGGGCCACTCCTTCGAGAACAGGGATCTGCTTGTGAAAATCCCATCCAAAGGTGGCCCTTAGTGCCAGTCAGGGGAGGCCCCAGTTCACGTCGGGACCTGGGGTTCATGTCAGGTTGTGATCCTACTGTACTCTTTGCTGGGCTCAGGGCGCCTGCTGCCCACCACCTATGAGGGGAGATCTTGGGGGTGTCTCTGGAGGAAACAGCACGGCTGGGGGAGTGAAGGGCAAGGGTGTCTGAGCTAATAGGCACAGAGCAGACACTCCTCCTCCAGGCAGGCACCAAGGCATCTGTGCTTCCTTTAGGTGGGCTCTATCAAAGCTCAACTAGCTAATCTCATCAACCCACAGAACTGTACTGGTCAGACATAAACCTGCTTGGCAAGTGAGAGGCCCGGGTTCAAAGCGAGAACTACACAGTCCCCTGAGCACTAGAAGGAGTGGACCCTTCCTGAGCACAGAGCCCAGAGTAGCCCCAAGTGCTGCCAGGTGCACCGCATCACACCCCAAAACCACAGATCTGTGAGCCATTCTTCTCTGTCCAGACAAGAGGCTGATGTATGTCAGCCAGGCATAGGATTTGGAGGAGAATCTGAAAACATAAGGTTGTTTTTCAATCACTGCCTCGCATTGCAATACTGTATTTCAAAGGCTTCCATGTCAGGAAACATTTCCTCAAGCATTAGCCCACAACTGAGCTGACACCCTTCTCCAAGAAAAACCCATAGAAAGGCCTTTGCCACCGACACTGCTGTTCCCACGGAGTCCGGGATCCTCTGAGGCTCGCGCAGCAGTTTTCTGGTCTTTGATGTGGCCAGACTTGAGGCCCAGGCACGTGCCGGAAGGGAAGGCTCTGCTTTCTGACTCCCAGGGGACTTGCAGCCAAATACTCCCAGGGGGACTTGCAGCTGTTTCCGGTATTTTTCCAAAAGTGGTGGCAGGAAGAGCTGGGCCCAACCTCTTTAGACATGAAGTCGTAATTGTTGAGCACCCCCCCAACCCCCCCACCCCTGCCACACACATACCTCCTCTGATTTGGGCGCTGAGGTGAGGCTCCCAGCTCCAACCTGAGATGAATCAAGTAGGTAGTTCAGGCTCTTGACTGAGAGTTTCCAGCCAGACTTTCACGGACTATGAAGGCTGTTTAATACCATTTCAAGGCTGCTGTTTTAAGGGCTCATAGCCAAGTGAGAGATATGGCAGCAGCTGTGTGTAGCTCTTAAACTCATGTAGAAGGGGATCCCCGGTGTATCAGTAATTAGGGGGGGGGCCGGGCGATAGCCCAGGGGGTAGGGCGTTTGCCTTGCACGAGGCCGGCCTGCACCCGCCCGGGTTCGATCCCGGCATCCCATATGGTCCCCTGAGCACCGCCAGGCGTAATTCCTGAGTGCAGTAATTAGGGGAGATCATCTCATTTCCTCGGAGATATTCAGGGAAGCCCAGCCCTGGAGCCGGAAATACAAGTCAGCATTGATTATTTTGAAATTCATAAATTACTACTTATCACCAAACAAAACCCCACCTGACAATACAGAGGATCGAGGGGAGAATCGAGGAGCAGACAGGCACCTCTGTCTGCTCGGAGGCGATCGTGCAGCAGGAGTGGCGCTGCTTTTCCCCCCAAAAGCCCATGTCCATGTGCAAATGTGAGGAAGCTGCCTTTCACACATCAGTGGAGGACAGGAGACAGTCCACAGATGAGGCACTTGCCTTGTTCACGCCGACCCTGGTTCCATCCTGGCAACACATAGGAGCTTTTCCACAAGTGACCACTTAGCACAGAGACAGGAATAAGCCCATGAGCACCACGAGGTGTGCCCCCCCATACACACATATACAACCCTCAAATCAATATTTTTTAAAGATATGGAACAAAATAGAGGCTAGAGAGATAATACAGTGGTTAAGGCTCTTGCTTCAATTCTGGGAATCCCATTTGAACCCCAGAGCTCCCATAGGAGTGATTCTTGAACGCAGAGTCAGAATAAGTCCAGAGCACTGCTGGGTGTGGCCCCCAAACAAACAAACAAACAAAAAAACATCAGTGGGATTGTGCCATTGCCATTTGGGAAAATAAACCCATATAAGGGCAGGGCTGGAGAGTCTGGATGGAGTGCCAAGGCCACCAGATATAAGCTCATCAAAGAGCCCTATGTACCCCAACTCCTAACGTGGTCTCTTCAGCCGAGCTGGGTGAACCCTGAGGCAGCTGGGTGAGCTCTTCGGCTGAGCTGGGTGCACCCTGAGGCAGCTCCAGGACAGCGCTGCAGGGCCCTGGGCAGTAGGGGGCAGATCAGAACCAGGGGATCACAGTGTGCTGGGACCGCCCACTTCATTCACCTCAAACCAGAGCCGACTTGCCCCAGCATGAGCACCTCCAAGCTATCCACCTCCTTCATCGCTGCCCTGGTGGAACATCACGGCGGGGTGATCCCGTGTCCTGCAGGTTCACACGGGAGGCGGCGCAGGACTGTGAGGTGCTGGGACAGTGCATTCCTGCGGGTGCTGTGCTGGAGATGGCAGTGGGCGCCCTGCACCACGACCCAGAACTCTGGCCCAACCCGGAGGTCTTCGACCCGGAAAGGTGAGCACGGCCCTTTCCCTACACACCTCACTTCCCATATGCCTGACCCTTCCCCAGACCCGCCCCTGCTCACTAACCTGCACACACCCTTCCCTGGCCCTGCCCCCTTCACCCACACTCTACCCTCTTTCACATGCTGGGGAGGGGGCCGCTCTCGCTTGACAGGAGCCACTTGGAGACCCAGGTTAGGATCATGGATTTGACTCACTAAAGCTTATTTCCAGATCCCCTTATTCAAAATGTCTGAGCAGGGACTGGGGAGATGGCTCCAAGGGTGGCAGGCCTGGCATGCACAAGGCCCTGGATTCAATCCCAGAACTTCATGGTCTCCTGAGCACTCCTGAGTCCTGGGAGCCCCCAGCACCTCTGGGACAAGCACTGAATCGTCTTGTGGGTGTGGCCCTGAGCATGGGCTTGGGAGCCCCACCTCAAGGGTAGGCACCTCCTCCCCCAACCCACTAAGATCCACTGAGATCCCTTCATTATGTGATCTTGCACGAGATGGGGAGGGGGGCTGTATAGATGGTATTATGTTGCATGGAAACTCCTGTAAATGTGGTAAGGATTGAGCCACCTTAACCAGCATCATCTTTGAAAACAATAGTTCACATCATACTGACAAGGATAGGCCTAGGGCTCCTGGCCAAAGCAAGAGGTAGTAAGAGGAGAGCTGGCTGCTAAAGATAGTGGCAGCCACCAACCAATTTTGTTCACACAGCAAAGCTTCTGTAGCCGCCTGACTGTGCCACCCATCCACAGGTTCACAGCTGAGGCCCAGACACACCGGCGACCCTTCACCTTGCCATTTGGGGCAGGCCCCCGGAGCTGCCTTGGGGTGCGGCTTGGGTTGCTGGAGGTCAAGTTGACGCTGCTGCACATCCTCAGCAAGTTCTACTTTCAGGCTTGTGAGCAGACTCAGGTGAGCCCCAGCCGCGGGACCAGGCTGTTCAGCTGTTTTATTATTGATCCCTGGAGCACAGAGCTGGGCTGCTCCAGTATCCTGTAGATATTTCACTAGTCCCATGCTGCAGGCAAGGGATAGAGGAAAAGGGCAGCACAACAGAGAGAAGATCGGGGTTAAGGCCCATGCCTTGTGTGCACCTGACCCCGACAACCCGGGCCCCATTGCCTGGAGATCCCCAAGTACTGCCAAGTGTGGGCTCATGGCCCCTGGCACCTCTGGCCCAAACAGCATTACAGCATTGCATTGGTTTTGTTTGGTTTGTTCTGCTTTGGATTTGGGGGACACTCTGAGCAGTGCTTAATCCTGGCTCTGTGGTCAAGGATCACTCTTGGCAGTGCTCAGGGGAACATACGGGGTACTGGGGATCCAATCTGGGTGGGTTATGTGCAAAGCAAGTGCTCTGCCTGCTGTGCTGTCACTCCAGCTCCAGGCCTCAGACTGAACTGCCAACCTCATTAGTCAAGAATTGGGGCCAGAGTGATAGCATAGCAGCTAGGGCGTTTGCCTTGCACACAGCTGACCGGGATCAATCCCCAGCATCCAATATGGTCCCCCAAAGCACCACCATATGTAACTCCTGAGTATGGAGCCAGGAGTAACCCCCTGAGCATTGCTGGGTGTGACCCCCCAAAAAAAAAAAAAAAGAATCACAGGGACACTCTGGAGGGTCGGGTGCTGGATTGTGTGATTGTGTTATATGAAACCTAGTCGTCAACCATTTTAGAAACCATGGTGCTAAATTAAAAAAGTGGGGTGGGGAGTGACCACCAGGTCCTCCAAGAACTGCTTGGGAGGCCCCCTCCCCCAAAGGAAGTCCAGAGAGATTTACTTTCCTAAGGTCATAGTTGGACTGGGGACTCCCAGGGTGTCCTGGCATCCAGCACTGAGCCTAAGGCCCCCAGAACACAGTGCTAACATCCTCTTCAGGTACCAACATGACGAGTCGCTTCTAACCCTCGCACCTCCTGAGTCCCTCGCTCACTCTTCTCTGGGTCTGATCTGGCCCTGCCCCACACACACCAGTACAGTGCTCTTCACCCTGCCCCACAGACGCCTGAACTTATTTATCTATTTATTTACTTATTTGCTTTTTGGGTCACACCTGGTAATGCTCAGGGGTTACTCCTGGCAGTGTTCAGGGGACCATATGAGATGCTGGGGATTGAACTGGGTTAGGGCTGTGTGCAAGGCAATGCCCTACCCACTGTACTATCGCCTCCAGCCCCTAGGCGTGAAATTTGAAACTAATCAAATGGAATAGGAAGTGCTTCCCTTGAGCCAGAGATGGTCCAAAGGGCTGTGGCATATGCTTTGCATGAAGGACAGAGGTCTTATCAACATTACATGACTCCCCAAGTACTGTTGGGTGTGACCTGTGGGCACTGCAACTGGAATAGCCCCTGGGCTACTGGAATGACCTGAAAGCACAGAGTGCAGTCATTCCCTTTCACCAAGGAACCATGTTTCAAGGCCTCCACACAGGCGACGGGTGGATCAGGCACCTTATTTTTAGGGCATAGAACTCATCTTGCTTTCTCAGAACTCTCAAGATGTGTACAGAGCTAGCAGGGGCCAGCACTGTGGCCAGGTGACTAGTGTTCCCGCGGAACGGCACCTCATACCCTGCTCTAGAGAAAGCTCTGCTTCCCCATACCCACCTGCCATTTGCCTTGTGGCCTGGGAGTGGCATGGATGAACGGAGTCTCCACCATTTCATGAACTCTAGGCCTGGGCAGACTCCACATGTCTGAGCAAGGCAGGTGAGCTCTCCCAAGTCCAGGGAGAGAGAGGGCCAGTTCTGTTGAAGATGGGCAGGGCGTGGGAGGAGGGAGGGAGGAGGCTCTGCCTGCCATCTGAACCTCCACTTCTTTCATTTGGAGCACACCCCATAGTGCTCAGGGGGTTAACTCCAGGCAATGCTCAGGGGACCATATGGGATGCCAACGATTGAACCTAGGTTGGCCGTGAACGGAAAATGTTCTACCATCTCTGGCCCCTGAACCTCCCACTTCTTAGCAGAGTGAGTTCACGGGCTTACTGGAAGAATAAACACAAACCCCCGTTGCAAGTTTTTACTAACTGGAGAAAGGAAAGGCTGCAGGGGCCCCTAACAACCTCCAGGCAGCAGCACAGCCACTCCTACAGGCCCCACTGCGGAGGATGCCTGTGCCTTCCCCACCTGGCCCATTCCTTACGTCCCACTCTTCTGAGCACTGCTTCTGAGTCTTCTTCCTGGCGATCCCATCAGCGGTGACAAATGTCTCCATTTTCTTGGCTCCAGGTCCCGCTCCAGCTCGAGTCCAAAACTGCTCTTGGCCCAAAAAATGGCGTTCATATCAAGATTGTCTCTCGTGAAACCAGGGTAACCGGCATCCCCAACTCTAAGAAAATCATTATGTGGAAATTCGAACTCTGGGGAAAATATCCCTGCAGCACCTGAGGGGGGCCCCTTGGCCAGTGAGGATAAGTGAGGTGACATTCCCTGAATGCTTAATAAACCTTCGCTCCTGCTCTACCTCCACTCTGCCAATGGTGCGGGAGCACTGTGCAACTACCTCAGTGACGGATGGCCAAGACATAAAACTCAAAAGCCTTCTGATGGGAAATGAAGGTGTTACGGGGAAGGGCGCCAGCCTCAGGCCGGAAGGATTCCTGGACAGTGCACTAGTAGAGTGATGCGCTGATGAGAAATGCCCATGAGTCCTGCTGGAGTCTTGGGTGTCCTGAAGTGATAGTACAAGGGCTAAGGTGCTTGCCTTGCATGTGGCTGCCCCATGTTCAATCCCTGGTACCCTGTATGTCCCCCGAAGTCCACCAGGAGTGACCCCTGGGTGCAGAGTCAGGAGTCAACACTGAGCACCTCAGAAGCTCCACTTCCAAAGTGGTCCTAAAGCATTATTAGGGGCCGGAGCGACAGCCCAGCGGGTAGGGCGCTTGCCTTGTGCGCGGCCGACCGGGTTCGATCCCGGCATCCCATATGGTCCCCGAGCACCGCCAGGGAGTAATTCCTGAGTGCAGAGCCAGGAGTAACCCCTGAGCATTGCCGGGTGTGACCCAAAAAGCAAAAAATAAATAAATAAATAAAATAATTATTAGACTTTGCTTTCCCAGGAGGGCCATACCAATTATATAGGGACTTTCAATGCCTGGGAAACTAAGGCAGAAATGGCCTCAATAACCACTTCCCTAACTTTGACTAAAGAATCAAAATTTGACGGAAAGTTTTTGTTACTGAGGTAAGATGCAGCAAAGAACTTGCAACTCCAATTCCAGATCTGCAAAATGGTGTTCACTGCCTGTCTTCTTGCCATTCTGTGCCTTAGTTTCCCCCATCTGTACCACAGTGCCTGGCAGGACAGGTTCCTTTGTACTCCCTACCGTGATGGCTGCCTCAGCTGTCTGATCTTCCACTTCAGCCTGGAGTCCCCCAAGCTTCCCCCCAAAGTAACCCCCACAAGGCTCCTTCTCTCTGCTGAAAGAGGCTGACCTGGATAAGGTTCCAGATCATTCCCTCTGTCCGTTCCATAGATGAAAGAATTTAAACTGCCTTGGGTGGGACTGACCAGACCCAGCTGATTAGGATAGTGTGGAGTGGGGAATGGAAGGCCCCTGAAGACTGGGAAAGGGCAGAGGGCCTGGAGACTGAGGCCTGCCAGTGCCTCTACCCTGACCACACCAAAGTGCAGCAGACCTGCTGGGGCATCAGGGAGACCCACGCCATAACCACAGCCCACTCCACTCAATAGTAAATCCAGGTTCTCTGGATCTTGTGGGCTAACAGAGGGGAGAAAAAAGAAAGCCCACAAAATAAATTCTGCAAATGTCAGAATGTTTATGTGACCAGATTGTTTCAGCTGTGGAAGGGGCCCCAAAAGTGACAACCTTGAACTTTCTGCACCATCAGCTTGGAGACAGAGGCACCACCAGCGCCAAGACCAAGGAAAGGGCTGGGCCAACAGGGCTTTCGGCGCTGAAGAATGCAGGCATCCAGTGCTTCACATAAACCGAGTTTATTCTTAGACTCATATGAAAGCTGCAGCACGATTATTCAAATCCAACAGGAACTTGAACTGAATCCAGTTTAAAAGGGGTTGGCGGTGGAGGTGTGGGGCAGCCCCCCCACTGATGCCACTCCCAAGGACAGAAGCTGGAGTGGCTGCCTGAGGTAAGAGCAAGGTCACCCAACCACCAGAGATGTTTCATGGGCATCCCCAGAAGACTGACTTCCTGGAGAGACAAATTCTTAAAATTAAAATCAATCCATAAAATAGAACCTGAACCATGCACATAGGCAGCAAAGTCACCGCGAGTAAACAGTAAAACCTAACATCCTATTAAAAGCAGTTAAGGGGCTCGCCGACC